>PVKE010015809.1:0-32884 GCA_004027555.1 Craseonycteris thonglongyai
TGATGCAGAACCCACGGCTTAGCCAGGACAAGCCAGCTGGTGAGGGCACAGTCACAGTCCAAGGGCTCACCCCTACCCACCCCTTCTCATGAATCATCTGACCCATACATAATGATGGGAATTAGGGTCACTGACAACATTAATATTATCCACAACATATCACCACCAGACAGGAAACAGAGTGCATCTCAATTTAATAATGCGGGGGTTTTGGCTTTAGAAAAGTCATGGTCACCTCCTCTTTTCAGATTCCACAGGGGCCATTACTGTTTCTCTCGGTCTTGAGTCTGAGTTCCCAACACCTAATATACTCCCTGGTGGTTAATAACTAATTATGGTGTTAATAAGTGTGATGCTAAATTATTACCCTTTAGGACTGGCATTAGTTACTCCAGGCTGTGGAAGGACACACCTGTGAGCATCAGCCTCAGCCTGTGCAAGGCTGAACTGTTCTTGACAGCTACTGGCCACACGGTGGGGTTTACAGCCATCCCAGCGTCACACAAAGGCAATTGAATCCAGGTAGGCGATCAATTCAAGCCAATGAGACTGCAGGTGCAGAGACCTCCCACAGCAGGTTTGGAAGGCTGTTTCCGCACGATTCCCCACTGCTGAGGCCCAGGCTGTGCTTCAGGAGGGGAGGGGTAGTGGGGGTGGTGGGGAGAGGAGGCCAGAGGGTCAGCAGCGCCCATCTTGTGGGTCAGTCTGTGGGCACTGAGCTGTCTCGTGGAGCATCGGGTCTTCGGAATAATGTAAAGAGGAGCCCATCAGGCAGGTCTGTTGGGCATCTTCTGCCTCTTCTAACAGTTCCTTGAACAAAAATAAAGTCAGAAGTCAGCGGTTAAGGGTTGAAACTCAAGAGGTTGGAGCTGCCCTCAGTCTAGTGGAGACAACCCCTTGGCAGGGGATGTATGCGTCTGCAGGAGGGTTGGGTGCAGAAGCCAACGGGATTGTTCCTTGGGTGCCGGGTGGATGACGGGGGGAGGTGGGCCTGGTGTTGCGGGGCCTCGGGCTTGGACAGTTTAGAGGGGACGTCTTATGAAGAATACCACAATATTACCAATGCCAAGTTAGGCACGAAAGCTCTATTTCTTGAGAATGAGAAAATAAATCACGGCATATTAGAAACTAAAGGGCTGATAAATACCACAAATGGCACAAAA
Source organism: Craseonycteris thonglongyai (assembly GCA_004027555.1). NCBI lineage: Eukaryota > Metazoa > Chordata > Mammalia > Chiroptera > Craseonycteridae > Craseonycteris > Craseonycteris thonglongyai. The sequence continues at coordinate 1,164 of PVKE010015809.1, forward strand.
TCCAGAGAAATTACTCGAGTCATAGAGCCATCAGCTCACTAAAAAATCCACAATCAAAAAAGTCGCGGTCATTGACTGCTTGCTCTAAGGGAATAAAGTCACACACCAGAGGGATCCAGACAGCTCTCCAAACAAAGAGAAGAGGGCAGTTCAGCCTGGGGAGGCACTAGGAGTGGTGTTTTGAGCACTCAGAGCAAAGAGGGGGCTACGTGTGAAGAGTCAATGTCAGGGTTGGACTGCAAGGTGGACCCAGGGCCCATGTCCTGAGAAACCTTGAAGTTCCACCAGATGGGGGCACTGTGTCCAGGCCCCTGATGGAGTCCTGCCCTGTGTGAGTGGGCCCTCTGAGCCCATGAGTCCTGCCCTGTGTGAGTGGGCCCTCTGAGCCCATGTGACCAGGTCCTTGGGCCATGGGACATTGTTTCTCACTAATGAGCAATGTTCCTGAAGCCCATGAATCAAGAGGACACAGTCTTTCACAGGGTGAGAAGTGGTCATTAGTCAAAGAGCATGTTGTTCTGACATTTTAAAGCTGCGTATGGGACAAGTGTTTCCTGTTAATGTCACAAATGGATTTGTCCTCAGCTATTCACTCATCCTTTGGATGACAGGGCAGCGTTTTCCTTCCTTAACCCATGTTTTTATTTTCTCACATAATATTTTTCCTAGTTAACTTCCTGACACAACTCTGGAATAATTTCCCCTGATGTTTTCATCTTCAGCTAATGAGTGACTATTACATTGCCTCATCATGTGACATTGATTCTCTAACATAATTTTCTATAAATATAATGGACAGATAACCAGTGTTTCACTAACATGCTTGATGATTTTTTTAAGTTGTTGAAATATAACATTTTCTATCTGCTTCAAATTTACAGTGGGTGATATCATGCAATTTTTCAAGTTATTCTTGTATTTGGGCAAGTCTCTGTCAGCTTTCTTTCATATGAGCTCTAAGATTTTAGTACTTCTTAATTTGTTTTCAAAATTCTTTTTCTTTCTCTCTTTCTTTCTCATTCTTTTTCTTTCTTTCTTTCTTTTTCTTCTTTCTTCTCTCTCTTTCTTTCTTTTTTATTTGTTAAATTTATTTGGAGTGACATTGATTGATGAACATTACATAGGTGTCAGGTGTACCTTTCTACATTATATCGTCTATGCACTGCATTATGTGTTCACCACCTAGAGTCACTTCTCTTTTATTTGATTCCCCCTCCCTAATCACCCATTCCCCCCCACCCCACCCCCCACACCATCCCTTACTCTCAGGTAACCACAAAACTATTGACAGTGTCCATGAGTCTTTGTTTCTGTATTACTTTCAGTTTTATATTCCACCTGTGAGGTCATATGATTCTTGATTCTTTCAATCTGACTTTTTTTGCTTAATATGATGATCTCAAGGTCCATCCATGTTGTCACAAATGGCTGTACTTTATCTTTTCTTATAGCTGAGTAGTATTCCATTGTGTAAAGGTACCACAACTTCTTTATCCAGTCATCATCAAAAAACACTTTGGTTGTTTCCATAACCTGGCCATTGTGAAAGTGCTGCAATGAGCATTGAAGTACACATATCTTTCTGAATCAAGATTTTCAAGTTTTGGGGTAGATACTCAGAAGAGGGATTGCTGGGTCACGTGGTAATTCTATTCTTAATTTTTTGAGGCATCGCCACACTGTCTTCCATAGTGGTTGTACTAATTTACATTCCCACCAGCAGTGTATGAGTGCTCCTTTTTCTCTACAGCTTCTCTAGTACTTGTTATTTCTCACCTTGTTGATTATAGCATAGAAGAAAACATTGATATTAAACTTATAGACCTTGGGTTCAGAGAAGACTTTATGAATTTGACCATCAAAACAAGGGAAGTAAAAGCAAAAATAAATGACTGGGACTGTATCAAACTAAAAGGTTCTATACAACAAGGGAAACCATCAACAAAGAAAAGAGGAAACCAACCCAATGGAAGAAAATATTTGCAAACAATGCTTCTTATAAGGGGCTACAATCTAAAGTATGTAAAGAATTCATGCAACTCAACAATAAAAAGAACAAATGATCCAATTGAAAAATGGGCAGAAGACCTGAACAGACACTTCTCCCATGAAGATATACAAACCACCAACAGATACATGAGAAAATGCTCAACATCATTAGCAATTAAAGGAATGCAAAATAAAACCACAATGACATACCATTCCTTAATTTTTTTATTGAAGTTTGATAAATCATAAAGACTCTTTATTGACAATGCTCATTAAACACAGCACTTTAAATTGTCACTATGTTGTCTTGAGCTTCAAATCTGTGTAGTCATATAATATTATACCTCATTGATTAGCTTGTTGAATTGGCATAAGCATTTTGTAATGAAATATTTCTTCAGGACACCTTATCGCTCTGGTCATAATTTTACATATGTTTTTTCGGGACCCACTAGACTCCATCAGTTGAAGAGGATGTGAGAAGACAGATCCCATACATTGGACCTATGCCACTTCACACACGTCTTTGCTATGGGCAGTTGCACTATATGTACAACAGTGTGCCCTACATATGGTGAAGGTGGAAAATATTATTTTATTCAATTCTCATAAAAAATAAAATGGAATGCAAAATGTATATTTCCAGTGGGAGAAGACTTACATTTTTGATTAGGTATCAAAAAACACCAAATCCTCTACTCATAATTTTACATGTTTTCTGATGGAAAGAATTTTCCAAGACCGGCTTATGGTTTCTCGTATTTCAAACTTTGTTTCCTTTCCTCTAATGACACTCTTCTTGTGAGTGGCTGTAGAATACTTCCTGATCAAGATCCATTTTCTTCCCTTGCTCCTTTGGGTCAATACTCCCTTAGAAAGTAAAGTTGTATCTGGAGGTCATTTCTACACTAGGGCAGCTGGAGACAGCGTAACGACACACAGGAGTGACTGAGAGCCGTGAACTCTGAGCTAAATTAAATGCATCCCCAACCAAAAATGCCTGTGACCATCCCAAAGGAACAGATGTAGTCAGAGAGGTCAGAGTAGAAAAGGCAATATTTTTTACTGACTTCAGCTGAAATCTCTCACTTTTTTAAATTGTACAAAACATATGGCCAAGGAGACCTATTGTACAGACCCCACTCGGAGCCTAGGGTGGGGATTGTGACGAGTCGTACACTTCAACACCACTAGGTTCATGGACAATCATCTTCTGATAATAATATGAACAGACTCCAGTATTTGGCAGGTGTGGCATGTGAAATGGGGACATGTGGGAGGACACAGATCCTCCAGCCTCAATCGTGGGAAGACACCTGAGAAGAGGTAAGGGTAGGAGAAAACCATGTACGAGAAAAGTTCGCCAACATCAAGACCTGGAGAGAGGCCTTCAACTGCATCCAAAAGAAATGCCTGTCATCTCATTGGCCAGGCCCAGTCACATGCCCACCACCTTGGTCACACACCCACTGCCTAAACTGACCACTGTTAGGAACTGACATCAGAGATATTATCACCATCACTCCATAAAACATGGGTAAGGACTGCAACAGCATCGCAAAATGATGTCGTTATTGGGGACTGGATGAACAAATCATGGTGCACACATATGGTGGAACAGTACACAGCCATTAAGATAAATTAGATGGCAGTATACATGCTGAAATGGAAAGAATGTTTAAATGTAGTTTTTATTGAAAGGAAAGAGCATACAGTGTGGTAATAAAAGACTTTTCGTGAAAACAAGTCCATATATAAGTGTATGTGTGTTTATCCCAGAGAATGAGCAAGAGGGTGTAGATTAGCAGTAGCCTCGCTCCTGAAGAAACAGAAGGAATTAATGACAGCGACTGTCTTTAACCCTTTTACTGCCACGGGCCGATATATCGGCCAACTTTTTTTACTTGGTTATATGTGGCAAAAGTAAGGGCTTTTGAATTGGTTAAAGTCAACCCGCATAATTCTTCAATGATTCTAAGACCCAAATATATCTTCACTATTGGGAAAAAATACCAAAATGTATTAAATAAAATTAAGAACTAGAAATAATTCAAAATCTGGAATATTGCAAAATTCTTGAAAATGGTCTTGGCAGTCTTCGCACACCCAATGGAAATGGGCTGGCAGTAAAAGGGGTAAAGAGAGGTAGGTGGATAGGAGAATGGGTGGTAAGCTTTTATTTATTTATTTATTTTTATTTTGAAGCCTTTGTTTCTGTTTGAGTTTTGTAGCCATATGCACATGTAGTTTTCAGTGAGAGCATAGCTTATTCTTCATGTTAATCTTTACGTATCTTTTCTTTTTTTTTTTAAGATCTATTTATTGTTTTTGACAGAGAGAGAGATACAGAGTCAAAGACAGAGAGAAGGGGGAGGGCCCAGAACAGTCTCTATAGCTGCACATCATTGGTTTTTCCACATAGTAGTTTCATTCCACAGATGGGCGGGGCTGCACAGGGCAGGAACTGGGCCGGGGTTTCACCCTGGTGAGAACTGAACTGGGGGCACTCCCAGTTCAGCATATGGGTCCGCACAGGCCGGGGCCGGGACTTGATCCTTAGTCCCTGGGGCTGCAAAGTGAGCGCCTAACCCACTGAGCCATCCCAGCTTCCCCCGTATCTATTATTTTTAACTAGCAAATGCTATGGATGTGTTCTGTTTTACATGGTTGATATGCCTGCGTATTCATAACAGTGCATTCAGTTAAGTGGAATAGTTCATCTGTGTGTTGATTTTCAACAGGAGGTGTTTGCATTTAGTATCTAACAGATTTTTTTTTCCTTGTGTTTAGTGTCACCTAATGCTCTGGATCTGTCCTCTCCAGGTGATACTGTGTGCTCCTAGGGGGCAGAGAGCGTGTCTCAGGCTTTCATAATCCTCATGGCACCTGTGTCAGCAGGGAGCATGTCACTGCTGCTGGAGAAGTGGCTGGATTAGCAGGCGGCCTCCTGATTGACTGCACAGTGCTCAGCTTCATTTTCTTCCATCTCCCCTGCTGTTACTCCCAGGGAATGCTAAGAGGAAGGAGTCTGCTCCCAGTTCAGCTGAAAGGAAGGGACGTATAAATCTCAAGATGATAGTCCACATTTTATTTTAGTGCAAACTCCAGATGTCACATTTTCTGTTTCAGCACCTCTATCTAAAAATGGGAATGGTCTGTTGTCACTGATCCCATTAGGAATCTGATGAAACCTGTGGAACACAATTCAGGAATTGTGTGTATGTGTGTGTGTGTGTGTGTGTGTGTGTGTGAGTGTGCGCACGCATGCGTATATGCACGTGCACACACACACATTCAAAACTCTCAGAGTCCAGTGGAGTGTTAGAAGCCCACTGTCAACTCTCATTTAAAAAACCTGTCCAGCCATTCTCAACTCCCTTCTTTCTGTCTGGCCCCAAGTACAAAAGCTGAAAGTATCAGATAGTTGGTTCCTAGCCTTCCTCACACCAGGGTCCCAGGATGCAGTTCCAGATAATGACATGTAAGATGTCTGCTGGGGGCTCTTCTAGGGAAGTGTCTGCTCTGGATGAAAAGGTAAAGACCCTGGGGAGAGTCTTTCTCTGCCCTCCTCTACCACGTCTTTCTGGAAAAAAAAAACCTTCCTGCCCGTGATCACCCCCTACTCCTTCTGTCCTTTGGAAGGTATGGCATGGATGGATGCTGAGGGCTATGGTGGCCACCTTTCTGTCCTGAGTAATGTGCCCAGAAACAGCCTCAGCTCTGCTGACAACACTGTGCCATCTGCCCAGCTCTGTGGCCACCACGTGCCCACAGTCTGGTTGTCAGTGGTCGGTGTCTTACCAAAGAGGCCAGTGCTTCTCAGCCCTCCTGGTAGCCAGGACATTCCTGGGAGAGATGGAGGTGACACCCTAAGTTACAGTCCCAGTGCCAGGGACTCACTCCATTGAAGGCTATTATCTTTGAGGGTTGGGAAAGGGACTTAATTAAAAATTACTTGTCCTGGCTCCTTGTCTTCAACCTTCCTTTCACTTATTTCCTCTTAACTAAGAGAGGCTTGTGCCCAGCATTTCTTGTTTTGTGTATGAAAGATCAGGTACTTGAAATGTTCACAAAGCCCAATACAAATAGAAGCTTTGGTCATTATTTCACTGAGAGGAGGAAAGTCCAGGCTGACAGAGAGATTTTTGAAAAGAGGTGACATCTCATATGAGGCATTTTCCCTTGAGCAAGTCTCAGATCTGAGAGCATTTGGATTATTCCAGATACTTCCCTAGAAGGGATACATGGAATCTCCCAGACAAGACGTGTCCTGTCCTCAAACAGTTTATGACCAAATACACACTAGTGGCAGGGCCCTGAAACATGGTTTGGGTCCTGACGGCACCTCACTCTTAGTTAGGGTTCCCTGGCATAGACTCTAAGATGGGATTCACATGCAAGAGGCCAATGAAGAGTGAGCTCCGGACGCAGGAACATCAGGGTGGGAAGATGCTGGACACAGAGACACAGGACACAGGGACACAGGGCTGTGCATGGGAGAGGGTCGGCAGGGGTGCAGCCCCACAGAGGCCTCATGAAGAGCTTTGAAGCTGGGAAGGTCTCCCTGAGTGGTTGCATATTCAAGCCAAAGAGTCAGTCCTCAGGGGCCAATATAGACCATGCATGGGAGATCAGCAGTCCCAGGCAGGGGCACGGTAGTGAGCAAAGCAGCTTTCTTCACCTCAGATCAATGCCCACAGAAGGATTCAGCTGTGAGCACAGAATGGCCACACTCCCCACACCCCTAGCAGCTGAGAGCATGAAGACTCACTGTTGAAGGGAAACTGGGTGATGCAGGCTCGATTGGAAAGGGGAAGTGACATCATCTCTGAGGCTTAGGCAACTCATCTGTATAATGGGGAGAATTATAGATATTATGGCATATGGTCATTTCAGAAATAAAGGAAAGAATCTTTTGAAAAGGAGACTCAAAATAATGCATGATATTATATAATTGGTGGTAATTAAAATATGCAATAACAAAGAAAATGAAAATGACAGCACATGGCAGCATTTAACATGCCCCACTGTGAGTTACTCAACCAATGCTTGTTAACCAACTCTTAGGTGCCTTGTGTGATTTCATGTTCTGGGGATAAAGAGACACATAAAGTTCTGAAAATTAAGTTCACAAACTTGCCACCATGCACTTACGTTGGCAGCACCATATAAACAACTCAGTGAGGTTTCATAACCTTGGTATATCAGTGTCTCACAGCTGTGTTTGTGTCGACATGTGGTGGTGTCTTGCTGAGTGGTGTTCATTGTTGAGTATGTTTGTGTGCTATCGCAAGAATGTCAAAACTAGAATTAGAGCAAAGAACAAACATTAGACTTCTTACTAAACTTGGCAAGCATAGAAGTAAAATCAGGTACACACTGGTCCAAGTTTATGGGGATAGTGCCATGAAGAAAACAGCAGTGTACAAATGGATTCAACATTTTTCTGAGAGGAGAGGAAGTGTCACTGATGAAGAGAGGTTAGGGCTGCCAGTAATGAGCAGAACGGAAGGAAACTTTGCAAAAATTAGGTCACACAAGTCTCTTACGATAGAGACATGCCCTCACATCAGTTGTTACATTAACCAGCATGATGGCCCATAACCCAAAACTGCAGTGATGGAGGATTCCTTAGGTATCCAAAACAGCAAAGTTCAAACCAAGACCCCAAAAGAGGTTTCAAGTTCAAAACTCACTATCTTCCATATCTTAGTATTTATCCTCATAAACCTTCTATGACTTTTCCAATCCTTCTTGGTTTGTCTCTTCTCACTTATTCAGAAATAACCATCTTTAGGCCTAACCACTTTCTTTTCAGTTCCTTCACAAATGCAGTTCCATAGCTTACAACTTCTTATAGCACGCATGACATAAAGGTAACATAAACATTGTCACTTTGTGTTGGGCATTGCTATCCTCTCTCTGAAGTAGACCTTTCAGATCTCCTTTAGAAGCATAGGTCCAGCTTTCCTGCTCAGCATCATCAGCCACAGCAACGGGTGGTGCCCGTTTTATCTGGGTGTGGGGATCAAGTCTCAGACAGATGGACCTGTAATGAGGAAACTCAGGCAAAATGGTTAGTGTTTGCTCTAAATGCTGTACAATATTGCGCAAGCCTTGCATCTCATTTCAAATCCAAAGGGGAACTCCGGAAGCAGGGGTCTGGAAGAGTCTGCCATAAACTATTGCAAAAGGGCTCAATTCAAGCCCACTTCTAGGTGCTACCTCAATTTGGGGCAAGGCATTAAGGAGTGCCCACTCCCACCTCAGATGTGCTTCCCAGCATATTTTGCCAGGATCAGCAGGAGAGTGTTGAGCATTATTTCAGGCTGGAGGGTGGTCAGGCCCAGCAGACACAGTCACTATATTGGGGCTCAGAGCCAGGTATTGCTGGAAACTCTCCTTATCTGGACACAGGGCAGGCAGCTGCCCTTTGTGGCATCCCGTTTCAACACCACACATTTTCCTCTGGCTGTGCAGGGCCTTGGAGCCAGTATCTTCCCACCTGAGGCGAAGGCTTTCCCATCAGAGCCTCTGAGGATCTCAGAGCTCTTGTCCATCTGGTGGTCTGCCAGTTCTGCCTCAGGCATGGTCCTCATCACATTGGAGCCCAGCTCCTCAGTGTCCTGATGCCACCTTCTTGGCCCCCAGGCTCCTGCCACGGAGGCCAGAGTGCCCAGGAGCACTACCTGGGGGCAGCCATCACGTCAGTCTTCAAGCTTGGGCCCTCCCTAGCCTGGCCCGGCCTTGGCCCCCTGGGAAGTAGTGCCATCTCTTGGGCTCCTCTGCTTTGTGGGACACATCTTCAGCGCCGCACTCAGTGACTTGGAGTCTAGCGCCACCTTCTGCTCCAGCAGCATGAGCGGCTTGTTACGAAAGGACTTCGGCACCAGCTTCCATTTGATGCCGAACCTCCTGTGGACTTGGGCTCCTGCAGCTCCTGGTGCCAGGACTTCTGGGGGTTCTTGTTGCCCTGGCTTTTCTTGCAGAAATTTTCTTCAGCTTGGCCTGGCACTTGTGCAGGGTGGCCTCAATGGAGCCTTCAAAGCCACTGTCATCACTGCAGCTCGCCTGCAGCTGGGTCTGGACCCTCTGCGTGGGCTTGGGCCTTGGGGATCCCAGGCTTGCTCCCTGCAGCGGAGCCCCCCTCAGGCACAGGGAAAGAGTCACATGGGCTACCCTGCCCAAGCCGGCCTGGGGGCCCCGGTGTCCCGGGCGCTCCTCCACCCTCGAGACCTTTCAGACCTTTTGGAGAGGACCGAAGCTTAGAGGGCTCTGAGTGTGGGAGGGGAGTTCAAGCCCAGGCCCCGGCTCAGCTCCAGCAAGTCGCGTACAACACGGAGCCGCTCCCACCCTGTCTCTACCCACACTGCCTTGTGGGCCTGCCACTCCTCTCTGAGCACGGGAACCAGTCTCTGTGTCCCAGCCACGCAGGCTGTTTTGCAGAGCCCTCGGCTGTAACTCCTTGTCTCCAGCTCTGGCCACACCCTTCTTGTCCAGGACCCTCTGGTGACTGACTCCACCATGCGTTTGGGGCCACCAGGCGGCAGGGCTGCCAGCTTCAATGTCACCATCTCATGGCCTAGGGCCTGTTTACTCAGTTTCTTTAAACCTTCTACATGCAGCACCTGTGCAACTTCTCAGGCAGCCCCATGCCACCGGAACGGAAGGGAGATGAAGGGGAAATCTAGGGGGTGCCTGCCCACTCAGCTACAGGGGCCCCTCCCTTCTTCACCCAGCCATAGTCACATGTCTGTCTGAGCTTTATTCTACTGTCACCTGGGTTTACTCTGGGCCTCCAGGCTGTTGCAGGTCTTTTCCTTTTCTTGCTCTCCTTGCTGTGCATTTAACCCTTTCTGGGTGATTTTCTGAATTGCATAAAGCGGTTTTCTTTTTGTTCCTGCTGCTTTTATAAAATATTTCTCTCTTAATTATTCAATAGGATTCCCCCACAAATGAAAGTTTCTGATGGAGATTTTTAAGCATGTCATGATGTGGGCCTGATTTTGTCACTCCTCCTATACTTCCTGAGGGTATGCTCAGAGCCAGACACTCGGACAGGTGCTGGGGACATCAAGGAGACAGTCTTGGACCTTCAGTATGTGCTGAGTCTGGTATGAAGGTGGGTGGTAGTCACACACAGAAATCAGAGGTCAGGATTGGGCAGCAGAGGGCACAGAGTGGGGGCGGGGCAGCAGTGCCACAGTGGACTGGCATAGAAGGCAGCTGTGGTTGCCCCTGCCCCTGTCCCTGGACCTGCTACTGCACTGCCTACCTGCTCACCCCCAGCGGCCAGCACCTGCTTCAGTTATATCTGTCACTGACACAGGGGAGTGCTACAGAGCTGATGGCAGGTCCTGACAGGGCCATTCCACGGCACCTCCTGGAGGCCCCAGCAGGACTGGGTCGCATTGTCCACAGCACAAGTCCCATGGCTCACACTCCCTGTAGCAGCTGCCTTCCTTCCTGCCTCAATCCCTGCACCTGTCTCCAGCCCTGTTTCCTAGGACTGCCTCCTAGATTGTTGGTCTCGGGGTCTGCTTCTGGTTCGCCCAAACTGGACAGTCACCTTTATGGAGAATGTAGCATAGGCTGGATCACAAATGACAAAGGGGGATCTGTGAGGAAATATAAGGGTGACGACATTCCAAGCCAAACGGAAGTCTGAGCCAAGACATAATCTGTGTCATATTCCCCCCCGAGCAGACAGTGACCTGGAAGTTGTAAAGGATGCATCCTCTGAGCTGCAGCTGAGTAGCAGCTTAACTAGGGCACACCGTAGGGCCTCTCAAATGTCCATAAGAATTGGAGGCTGCAGAAAGTGGGGACATCTAATTTCATGGCAAGAACAAAGGTTTTGGGTCCAGACTACTTGGGTTAAAATCCTGATTCTGTCATTGAAAAATATTTTCACATTTTATTTATTTCAGGTGCAAAACAACATAGTGATTAAACATTTACACACCTCATAAAGGGATCACCCCCACAAGTCAAAGGGATCACCCCAACAAGTTGACTACCCATCTGACACTGTACGTAGCGATTATAGTATTACTGACTATATTCCCCAGGCTGTACTTTATATCCCAGTGACTATATTTTTAATTATGGATGACGTTCACTATTATTTTATAGTAGCTTCAGGTGTACTGTGTAGTGGTTAGGCACTTATAAATGTCTGATTTTGCCATTTTTAAGCAGTGTGACTTTGAGATACTTTCTGTGCTTCAGTTTTCTCATCTGTAAATTGGGACTAGGAATAGTAGCTTCTAAATGGCTGTTGTGAGGCTATGATGACGTACTGAGTATTATGTTCACTGTTAGCTGACATTATTAATGTTATTAGCTCCTCTTTGTGAATATTTCAGTGTTGTTGTCTGAGAGGCAGATCCCAGAAAGAAGAAGAGGGGGAGGGTTTACCACAAAGAGCAGAAATCAGATTTGTCCGCAGGCCTATCCACACACTCATTCTCACCTGCCTCCAGGTCTCTGTCTCCCAAAATGCTCAGTTCAAGGCCTGTCCTTCCTTCCTGGTGAGGCCTGGTTCTGGGCATTTCTCCTGAAGAGTTGAATAATGAGACACTGCTGTCATCTACTGGCAGTTCCTCTGTTCAGTAATACCAGTGACCCCCTGGAACAGAGCCAGGAGATGGGTTCCCGAGGCCCCAAGACGGCACCGGGGAGTGTCCTAGTTAGCACAGGTCCTTCACTCAGGTCAGATCCTAAGTCATCCCCGCGGGGGGGGGGGGGGGGGGGGGGGGGGGGGGGGGGGGGGGACGAGGGGGGCGGAAATCTGGAGAACATGCAGCACACAGGTGAGGCTGAAGACGCTGGAGGAGAAGGCTGATCATCAGTGGGTGAAGGCTGTCCTCTGCTGGTTATTGGAGGATATAGCCCCAAGCCTGGTAGAGTTACTCTGTAAACTGAACTCCATCGGCCTTACAGGGCAAGGAGATGTGGGACCTGGAATGCCCTTATTGTTGTGGTCGATGTGCCAGCTTCCAGGATTCTCTTCTTGGTATCTTCACCATCATATCAGCTGCCCCTTCATTGTGGTCAGGGGCTTGCCCTCTCTGGTGAGTCTCTTTTCTCCCTAGTTCCCCCCAGACTTCCTCCACCTCTCACAGCCCTAAAGGCTCACCTTCCTGTTGAATCTGACGCAATCCCATAGTCCCTCTCAGACATCCTCTAGGCCATGGGTCACAGAATGTGCGTTCTTGTAATCTTTGCTCACCATTCATAATAGAAAACATTTTGATACTGCCCCAAATGAAGGCCTTTATCAAAACGCAGGGCATCCTGACAATCTATCCCTTTAGACCAGGGGTCTCCAAACTTTTCAGCCCGCGGGCCGCATTAACTATCAAACAGCAGTTTGGGGGCCAACTACACACTCGAGGTCCAAATAAAAAAAAATCAAAACATAGATGTTGTTTTTAATTATTTACTTAATATTATTTTATTCAGATAAAAAGGTCTCCATGAACCGGATGAAAGGGCTTCCGGCCTGCAGGCCGTAGTTTGGAGACCCCTGCAGATGGAAATCCATGGGTTGGTGGTATCTGAGGTCCACAGACCTATACCAAGGGCTCCCCACAGGATCTCCGGGAACAGCCAGGGCCCTGCCAGTCCGTGTAGCCTCACCTGTTCTCCAGGAGCTACCACCGCCATCTGCTCAAGCCTCAGCTGCACTTCTTGTCCTTTGCTCCCTCTGCACCCACACCTGAGCCCTCAGCACCTCCTCTTACAAGCGTCTTGATTCCCTCCTCTTACACCATCTTCTTGCCACTACAGCAGCCCAGGTCACCTCCTCTCTTCCCTCAGCCCCTGCAGGGTCTTCCTGGCTGTTCTCCATGCTTTCGTTCTTGCTAACTCAGTCCTTTCCGCACACTGTGGCCATGCTCATCCTCCAAGAACGTGAAGGTGTCATGCCATATTCCCATAAAACCTTTCAAAGCTTTCTCATTACACTTCGAATAAAATGCAAACTCCTTCTAAGGTCTGGCATCAACTGACGTCTGTTCAGCCATCAAGCCCAGTCTCCTTTGCCCCCACACCGCCAGTCCCTGACACACCACTCAAGAGCTTGACTGACTGAGAACCTTTCAGCCTCAGGGTCACTTCAAGGGGTTCTTCTCAGGAACGCCCCTCCTTGGTTTCTACGTCTTGCTCCTTCTCTTCCTTCAGATTTTAGCTCGATTACCACCTCCTCTAAATTATCTTTCCTAATTATTCTTTCTAGGTAACTAGAAAGGCTCCTTGAAAGTAATACTGGATTTGTCTCATTCTCCTTAATGTGTCTGCCCAACACAGTTCCTAGAATACTGAGGTCACTCAGTGTACATATTGGATGACTATTCAGGAATGGGCCTTAAGAGACGTCCCAGTGGGTATAAGATATTCCAGGGTAGACATCTTGCTGAGTATCACGAGGTTACAGGGACTTTAAGACTCTGTTAAAATGGCTGTTTTCAATGGCTGGAGATCACCTTTGGAACTTTTTGGACGCTAACAAAGGCTTGGGAATAAATATCAAAATTCAATTGGGGAGGGATGAAAAACTGGCCCTGGAGAGGGTGGCTTGTAGCACAGGATGTCCCAGAGGTGGGGTCCTGGGACCAGCCAACAGAATATTCACTGTCAACACTTGCCACCTTCTCTTGAGCACTTCTGTGTGCCAAGCAGACTGTGGAGGAGATGACACGTCATCATTGTCTCTTCACCACTCCTCAGATAGTCAGGTGCACTTTTGTCAATGAGAAAATGAGCCCTGACGTGTACTGGGCACACCATGAACTTTTTTAACTGTCTCAATGAGTGGAGTTATTTTTCTCCCTTAAAGGTGATGTCACTGGGGAGTCCCAAGATCGTAGGCAGAGTTCAGCAATGATGTGGTCATGCTTGTGGGGTCTGATGGGCCTGCATTCAGTCTCTGCCCTAACACTTGGTGCAGGCTCTTGAATTGCAAATGTAGAAAATACATCTCATCAGGTTTGGGAAAGATCATTCATTCAAAAAATCGCCTACTGAACTGTATGAGAGGGACTGGGACTTCAGCAGTCAGCCAGCAGGTCACGTGCCAAGTGTCAGGACAAAGGCACCACACAGAGAAGCACAGAGGGTGGGGGATGAACATCTGTTCCTCTCTTCCTGGCGTAGGTCTCATGAAAAGACAGTGCCATGTGGTAGGATGTGACCGTTGTTAGGATGCATTGGGGGAAAGTGAGTGCACCTTTGCTGTGCTGCTACCCTAAAGAGAAGCCACCGCGCTGCCGAGCAGCTGCTACCCACAGAAATCACGGTGCTGGTCTAGAGACCTGGGAAAAGGCAGAGGTGGTCAAGAGGAAAGCAGGAGCTACTGAATGACTGTCAGCCGGGCTTGTCAGACTAGTAAGAGGCAACTCTTAGACTCCTGGGGAAGGATTGGTGCCTGGATATTGGTCCAGGTGTACACACACACACACACACACACACACACACACTTTCAAGGATGTATTCAGAGGAAACATGTTCTGTAGATATTTTTCAATGTTGGATTTTCTCCAAAGCACAAAACACTTTAAATTTGTGGCAAGCTCTCTAAGGACTCCTGAGTGATACCAGCGATCGGACAAGGCAGAAGGAGAGCAGCCCCCACAGCTCACGTTCCTTGAGAGCAGCTCTGTAGGCCCCTGAGTATGTGCAAACATGAAGCCCACTCCTCAGCGCAAACCTCCAGGACAAAAAAGAAAAAAAAAGTGGCCTCTTCACAGCAAGTCTTGAAGGTATGCCCCGGGGCATTGTCTGTGCAGTGCCTTGGGTGGTACCCTGCCAAGACTGTCCCTCCAATTACCACAATCCCATGTGACCCAGAAACAGCAGAGCTGGGGGATCAAGTGTCATAACCTGGGCTTCAGTCCTCAAAATGGGAACCAGGGGAAGCCGGGATGGCTCAGCAGGTTAAGTGCTCACATTGCAGCCTCAGCGTCCAAGGATTGAGTCCCAGTCCCAGCCCATGTGGACCCATATGCTGAACTGGGGTGTGCTTCCCACCCCAGTTCAGTTCTCACCAGGGTGAGTTTCCCATATGGGAGGTCCTAGTTTGGCTCCTGCCTGGGACGTGCTTCCTATGTGGGAGGCCTGTAGCTCACAGGGGTGCACCTTCCATGTGGGAGGCCCCTGGCCAGGTTCCTGGCCTGTGCGGCCCCCGCCCACCCGTGGAGTGAAACTATATAGACAACTAATGACGTGCAACTATGGAAACTTCTCTGGGTCCTCCCCCTTCTCTCTGTTTCTCTCTGTCTCTCTCTGTCAAAATCAACAAAATGAAGCTTAAAAAGAAGTAAAGAAAGAAAGGTGGGCACCAGATAGATGCATGGATACCTGCCTGCAGAACTCACTAGTGCTCCAGACAGCAGCAGAGGCTGAGGTCATAGACGGCAACCCCCACTTCCCCTGGCCCCCAACCTCGCTGTCTGGATGGATTACATGCAGCCCCTGGATTCACGTTTAATTAGAAGCCTGTACCTCAGGCTGCAGTCATGATCATGAGTGACAGGCCTTCTTTACAGAGAGACCCATTCCTGGGGTTTGTTGCCTCTTGGAACCCTGGAGGGGGTAACTGGTTAGGAACTCTTTCCCCATTGGTTGCAGTCTTGTGGGACCCACCAGCATAAGCCCCACTGGTTGCCAGAGTCAGGTTTGTGGAGGTGCATCCAGGCAGCAGGCACAGAAAACAGGGTGCCAGACAGGGCTATTGGCTCCTTTCTGTGTAACATTAATTAGTACAGTATCATGTGACCAGGAACACAAGCTCTGTTGGCATCCAAAGCCAGGTGATCAAAAGGAGTCCCCTAGGTGTTAGCGGCAAACACCAGGTCACCAGACACCTATAAAAGCTCCCTTCCAGGAAATACCAGTGCTCTGAAACTCAAAGGGAGCGAGCGTGCCAGCATAGTACCTGCCAGTCTCCATTTACTGCACGAGTGCCAGCAGGCTCACAGGTGTGTGTTCAATTAGATGCTGCCCCTTGGCTGAGGTTTTAAACAAGCAGGTGAGCCTCCATCGCCAAGTCTAGGGCAGCTGAGGCCCAGTGCACCAACCCTTTAAGAGGCATTTCTCATGTCACTTCAAACTTGTGGGTCTCCTGGTGCAGGTCCTGTGGTTTTCAAAGTTAGATGTGCTGGGGACTCATCTCTCAAGTGTGTGACTTAACTGTTGGGGTACCTCAGGTGGGAGTGAACACTCATTCTCAGGGGAAGCTCCAGGTTTTGAGTTCCCTCTCAGTTGTGGGTCACAGCACCGGGGGGTGGGGTTTATGGCAAGACTGTTCCCCAGCCACTCCACCCACATCCATGCTTTCCTGCTCCTTTGCCCCATGTGTCAGTTTCACTCAGCCAGCCTGCAGTTTATTATGAGAAAACTGTTCTGTGTGTAGACTCAGTGCATCCCTGACTAGGGCTGACCTCAGGATCTTCATACGTCACCATCTTGAAATTTGTCTAAAGCTCCCCTGTGACTGCACGTGCAGCCACAACTGAGACGATCTAAGTCTCCTATCTGCTCTCAGGAACTGGGGACCCCAGCTGACACCTGAACGACCCCTGAGTGTATCTGACTCTGGGCCACATAAATCTCAGGTGATACTGAAGTGACCCCTCCCCAGGATCTCCAACGCCAAGGGCAGAGAGCAGAATCGCTGATTAGAAGAGAATCTGCTTGTTCAGGCTACCATATGATGCACCACTTCTCAGTTTTACTCTATGTGTGTTTGTTCACACACAGAGTATAATGAACAGAAATGGGTGGTGGACTGGTGTCTCCTGGTGTCCACCTCTCTATCTTGGCCCTGTAGGCTTGGGGCAGGGTCAGCGTTTTCCCCTCTCTGCAGCTTTTAACTGGGCTTGTGGCTTCATCCAAGGCCACTCCTGTCCTCCTGCATCTATTTGATGGCAGTAATGGGCCACAAAATCCCAGACCTCTAAGGGTCTGTGAATCATGACCCACCAAGACAGAAAAAAGTAACACAGGCAAGATTAGTAATTATCTTCTATATCAGCAATGGTTGGTGAAAATGGCACAATGGGAAAATGTTCCTGAAAAAATATAAAATACCCAGGCATCAATTTTATAGGAAATAGGAACAATGCATAAAAAGTTATGTTATAGGACTGGAGGACAGAATACCCAAGAGCACAGGATGTGGTATTCTAAAATGACAAAACAGCCAAGGGCTGAGGACAACAGGAAAAACCAGGACAACACCTGATGGGAACACATGGGCATGTCTGAGTCCCTATCCCAGGCCCATCAGCATGGTCACTAGGGTCTCCAAGAGTGACCCTCCCACAAGCTTGGGGATGGGGGTGTGTGGTTGGCAACATCATGAGGGCCAAATCCTTCTGGGTGTGATTACACGTTACCACTGACACCTGCTCATCTTTGTCCATTCCAATCCTGAGACATTGTAGTTAACAAAGTAGCCCAACCTCCAGCTTTACTATACATTTTTTATTTATATAATACATTCCTCCAGTGTCACTCAGCAGCTGGAGCAGATGTCAGCCTCATCCTAGCCTTGCACCTGATAGATGGTACTGCAGGCTGCTCTGGTAGCTCCCATGAGCACCCAGTGCTAGGATTAGACATGTCACTGTCTCAGGACACTTTCTGCTTCATGTAGCACAGGCCAGCATCCCTGTGGAGGATTATGACAGGCAGTGTAATTGACAAACAGCAGCAGTGTCACCATTCAAGCCACCCTTCAATGCACTGGCCCTTAGCACCATGCTCCAGCCACTTGGGTGCCCCACACATCCTTCCTAAGGACACACAAGGAAAAGACCCCTTACATTTCAGCTTACCCTCTGCACAACGTACCCTCCACAGACTGGAGCTGCAGCTGCCCAGCATGGGTGGGGAAACCACGTGAGACCCAATTTCTCCCCTTTGGAGATAATCACACCTATCAGGAGTATCTGGCCAGGGGCAACCCTCCCTTTCCCTGCTGTGTTCATCTGCCCTTCTGTTCTGTTTAAGTAAGAAGCATCCCAACCCACAGTGAGGTTAGAGGTACAGAGGAGCAGATACTTCGCCCCAAGAGCAGGCTAAGGAAAAACGTGTTGCCTCCTCCCCAATTGCCTCATAGACTTTAGTCAGGGGCCTGCACCAGAAGCTCTCTGTGTGGACTGGGGCTGGTGGGGAGGAGCCCAGACAGACTTGAGGGAAGAAGGCCAGAACTCGGGTAGAGGGGAGAAGTCTGGGGAGAGGGACAGGACTGGCTGCCAGAGAGAACCAGCTCGACTGGTACTGAGGAAGACCAGGACTGTAGGGCAGGGGCAAAATTCCTGGAAGAGGGCCTGACAGAGGGAGGGGTGAGCACAACATGAGAAGCAGGACTTTGAGGAGGGTTGGCAAGAAGTGTTGGGGGGGAGAGAGGTTGAAAGTAAGAGTAGCAGATGCAGGAGAGGGTGAAAGAGGCAGGGCCCCAGTGGGGACCTGGAAAGGGCTTCGGGTCACCTTGAGATTTATACGTCCCTTCCTTTCAGCTGAACTGGGAGCAGACTCCTTCCTCTTAGCATTCCCTGGGAGTAACAGCAGGGGAGATGGAAGAAAATGAAGCTGAGCACTGTGCAGTCAATCAGGAGGCCGCCTGCTAATCCAGCCACTTCTCCAGCAGCAGTGACATGCTTCCTGCTGACACAGGTGCCATGGGGATTATGAAAGCCTGAGACACGCTCTCTGCCCCCTAGGAGCACATAGTATCACCCGGAGAGGACAGATCCAGAGCATTAGGTGACACTAAACACAAGGAAAAAAAATCTGTTAGATACTAAATGCAAACACCTCCTGTTGAAAATCAACACACAGGGGAAGCTGGGTTGGCTCAGGGGATTAATCACTCATTTTGCAGCCCCAGAGCCCGAGAATCGAATCCCAGCTCCGACCAAGGCGGACCCATGTGCTGAACTGGGGTGTGCCCAGTTCAGTTCTAGCCGGGGCCTATGCAGGAGGCTCCAGGACCAGTTCCTGCCCTGCGCAGCCCCGCGCCCACCTGTGGAGTGAAACTATATGGAAAACTAATGTCAACTATGGAAACTGCTCTGGGCCCTCCCACTTCTCTCTGTCTCTCTGCCAAAAACCAATAAAAATAAATCTAAAAGAAAAAAAAAAGAGAAAGTCAATACACAGATGAATTATTCCACTTAACTGAATACACTATTAAGCATAGGAAGGCAAGGACGTCATCAAGAAGGTGGCATGAGAGGAGCTCTTGAAACCTCTCCTGGAAAGACAACAATTTAAGATTTATTTATTTATTTATTTATTGACAGAGAAAGAGATACAGAGACAGAGACAGAGAGAGAACTGAACTGGGGGAACTCCCCAGTTCAGCATATGGTTCTGCACGGGCCGGGGCCAGGATTCGATCCTCGGTCCCCAGCGCTACAAAGTGAGCACTCTACCCACTGAGCCATCTTGGCTTCCCCAGAAAGACAAAAATTTAAACAACTAAACTCCAACCAGAGAATCCCTAAGTAGCACACAGCCTCAGCTGAGAGATCCAAGAAAATGCCTAAAGCTGGAGAAATGGAGGCAAGTGAGAGAGAGAGAAAGGAAGCCGTGTGGAGACCCACCATGGAGCATGACCCAGAGACCCACCCAGCGACCGACCCAGAGGCTGAGCCGAGTCCAGCAGAGGAAAGACTGACGGAGGTGGGAGCGCGGGGGCACGGGTCCAGGAGCAGAATGACTCTGGGCGGGTTGGAGGCCTGGAGCAGACAGAGGTGGAGGCATAGTTGCCAGAGTGCGGGGTGTAGGGAGAGTGCGGGGTGGAGGGAGAGAGCAGGCACAGCTGACAGTGGCGAGAGGCCCCGGTGGGAGTGCAGGGGGAGCAGCCAGGGTGTGGGGAGGGCGGCCAGAGCACAGGGCAGGAGGCTGGAGCGAGGCCCCAGCAGTAGCCAGAGCTCCATGCAGGTGACCGGAGTGAAGATCCAGTTGCCAGCGCTGGAGTCAGGCAGCTGGAGCTGGGGGCCCACGAAGCATGAGGCGGGCAACTGGAGCCCGAGGCGAGTGTTCCAGTGGCTGGAGCACCGACACCAGGAGTGTGTTGGTGGTTGAGGCGCACAGTGGCCCTCAGTGGGGGTGAGGCCCCAACCAGAGCACTGCGTGGCCTTGGACAGGAGCCTGGCTGCTTCCCCTTGCTGTCTCCCAGGGCTCGTCCTGCAGGCCTTGCCCACAGCCGGCCTTCAGTGAGCTGCTGCCGGGAAGCCACCATTACCCTGTGATGCAATCAGACCAATGCCTTTCCCAAAAAACACCACCATCAGTCTCCCCACTGAAGCCAGCAGAGGGAAGCTGCCACTACCATGTGGCAATCAGACCTGTGCCTTTCCAAACAAGCCCTGCCCCCACCTGTCCCACTGAAGCCAGCAGAGGGATCTAGGTGTGGCAGCTTCTAACATCAGTGGGATCTCAGAGGCATAGAATACCTTTGCCCACCATACCTTCCCAAAGAGGAGGCATACAGAGACCAGGGCAACTGAATCAAAGAGAAGCCCACCTACTAGGAAGTCTCCAACTGTGAGAAAACAAAATAAATAAGAGGAAATATTATAAGATACTAACATCAGCTAGGAAGTAAAAGAAAGATACCTTCACATCTACCAAGGGAAAAGTCCTCATGTCCAGGAAACAAAATGCTCAAGCAGCAATGAATACCTTTTGAACAAAGGAGCTCAGAAAGAAACAGAAAAATCTCCAAAAAAGGAACTTGAAGATTGGAATTATATGAGCTAAATGACAGAGAAGTCAAGGTTGTAATTATGAAAATATTCAAAGAGATCAGAGAAAACTGGCAGAGCACACAGAAGGAGCTAAGTGATCTCAGAAAGGAAATGGAATCTATGAAAAAGATGCAAATAAAAATTCTGGAGATAACACAATAAAAGAAATAAAAAGATAAAATAGCTATCATAGAAAGCAGAGTTGACCAAATGGAGGAAAGAATTAGTAAAATTGCAGACAAAAATTTGGAAATGTCACAGAAGGAAGAAGAGAGAGACCTAAAAGCTAAAATAAATGAAAGATATCTACAAGAACTATCTGACTCCACTAAAAAAAACAAATATATATATATATATATATATAATAGGTATTCCAGAGGAAGCAGAGGACATGATGGGCACAGAGAATCTTCTCAGAAAAATAGTAGATGAGAACTTCCCAAATCTATGGCAAGAACTGGAACCTCAAATCCAAGAAGGAAACAGGACCCCTAGCTACTTGAATCCTACAGACCCTTTCCAAGGCACAATAAACTGAAGATGTCAAAGGTCAAAGACAAAGAAAGAATCCTCAAGGCAGCCAGAACAAAGAACACCATAACCTATAAAGGAAAGCCCATCAGACTATTATCAGATTTCTCAACAGAATCTCTACATGCCAGAAGGGAATGGAACAAAGTATTCAACATACTAAAGGAGAAAAATTACCAGCTAGGAATCCTGTACCCAGCAAAGTTATCCTTTAGATATGAAGGAGGAATGAAGATCTTTGCAGACATACAAAAACTAAAGGAATTCTCCAGCACAAGGCCAGCATTTAAAGAAACACTGAAGGAGATGATTGGACCTGAAACAAAAAGTAAAAGTAAATAGGGATAAACTGGAACAAAAATATAAAAAGGGGAGGAAGTAAAGACTTAAGTTTCCAAAGAGAATGTAGATAAGAAACATCTTTACAAAAAGGAACCACTGAATATATGAAACTTTCTTTTATATAAAGTTCATGATAACCACTGAAAAACAACTTAGAAATGGGACACATAAAAATAAAAGAAGAGAATACAGAAAAAAAACAAACAGTCATATATACCATCAAACTAAAATAACCCACGGGAAGAAAAAAGCAAAGAAGCAATAAAAAAAAAAGAGCTACCAGAAAACAAAAGATAAAATGGGTATAGGAAATCCTCATATATCAATTATCACCCTAAATGTAAATGGACTGAACTCACAATAAAAAGACACAGAGTAGCAAACTGGATTAAAGAACAAAAACCAACCTTATGCTGTCTACAAGAGACACACCTCAGGCACAAGGACAAGCACAGACTCAAGGTGAAAGGGTGGAAAAAAATACTCTAAGCAAATGGCACCCAGAAAAAAGCAAGTGTAGCCATACTTATATCTGACAAAGCAGACTTCAGGATCAAAAAAATAATGAAGGAAGCCAGGATGGCTCAGTGGGTTAAGTGCTCACTTTGCAGCCCCGGGGACCAAGGCTTGAATCCCGGCCCTGGCCCGTGCGAACCCATGTGCTGGGAAGTGCACCCAGTTCAATTCTCTCTCTCTCTCTCTCTGTATCTCTCTCTCTCTCTCTTTCTCTCTCTGTCAAAAACAATAATAAAAAAATGATATTGGTTAAAAAAAAAAGATAATGAGAGACAAAAATGATAAAGAGGACAATACAACAAGAAGACATTACACTTATTAATATATATGCCCCCAACAAAGAAGCACCAAAATTTACAAAGCAACTACTAACAGATCTAAAAGGAAAAATTGACAAAAACACAATTATAGTAGGGGACTTAAACACCCCATTGACATCCATGGACAGATCGTCGTAACAGAAAATAAACAAAGAAATATCAGCTTTAAATGATACATTACAGCAATTGGACATAATTGACATTTACAGTATATTTTATCCTACAACACAGGACTATACGTTCTTTTCTGGTGCACATGGAACATTCTCAAGGATAGACCACATGCTGGGACATAAAGCTAGCTTCAGCAAATTGAAGAAGATTGCAATCATACCAAATGGATTCTCCAATCACAAAGCTTTGAAATTGGAGATCAACTACAAAAAGAAAGCAAGAAAAACCACATATACATGGAGATTAAACAACATGTTATTTAAAAATGACTATCAAAGAAGAAATAAAAGAAGAGATTAAAAAATACATAGAAACAAATGACAATAAAAACACAACATACCAAAATTACTGGGATGCAGCAAAAGTAGCAATAAGAGGGAAATTTATATCACTATAGGCCTTTCTCAGGAAACAAGAAAAATCACAAGTAAACAACCTAATAATATCACATCTTCAAGAACTAGAAAAAGAAGAACAAAAAACACCCAAAGCCGGCATAAGGAAGGAAATCATGAAAATTAAAGCAGAACTAAATGAAATAGAGAATAAAAAAAACAATAGAAAAAATTAATACAACAAAGAGCTGGTTCTTTGAAAAACTTAATAAAATTGACAAACCCCTGGCTAGACTCACCAAGGGAAAAAGAGAAAACACACAAATAATTTGAATTAGCAATGAAAGAGGGGAAATGACAATGGATACCAAAGAAATACAAAGGGTCATACAAAAATACTATGAAGGACTATATGCCACAAAATTTTGCAACCTAGAAGAAATGGATAAGTTTTTAGAAACATATAGTCTACCTAGACTGAATCCAGAAGAACTGGATAACCTAAACAAACCAATCAACAGTAAGGAAATAAAAACAATCATCCAAAACTTTCCCAAAAGCAAGAGTCCAGGACCAGATGGTCTCACTAATGAGTTTTACCAGGCATTCAAAGAGGAACTAACACCTATCCTACTCAAACTTTCCTAAAAATTGAAAAAGAGGCAATACTTCCCAACTCATTCCATGAGGCCAACATTACCCTAATACCAAAGCCTGGTAAGGACATCACAAAAAAAGAAAACTACCAACCAATATCTCTGATGAACACCAATGCAAAAATCCTAAACAAAATACTAGCAAATACAATACAACAGTACATTAAAAAGATTATACATCACGATCAAGTGGGATTCATCCCAGGGGCGCAAGGATGGTTCAACATATGCAAATCGATCAATGTGATACACCACATAAACAAAATTAAAGATAAAAACCATATGATTATATCAATTTATGCAGAAAAAGCATCCGACAAGATACAACATTCATTTATGATCAAAACACTTCATAAAGTGGGTATAGAAGGAAAATACCTCAACATAATAAAGGCCATGTATGATAAACCCTCAGCGTATGTCATACTAAACGGGTTTTCTTCTAAAATCAGGAACAAGACAGATGTCCCCTGTCACCACTGCTATTCAACATAGTGCTGTAAGTCCTAGCCAGAGACATTAGGCAGGAAGAAATAAAAGGCATCCGAATTGGAATCAAAGAAGTTGAACTGTCACTTTTTGCAGACGATATGATCCTTTATATAGAAAACCCCAAAGGCTCCACCAGAAAACTGTTAGAAATATTAAATGAAGGGGAAGCTGGGATGGCTCAGTGGGTTAAGCATTCAATTTGTAGCCCTGGGGACCGAGGATCAAATCCCGGGCCCTGCTCGTGCCAACCCATGTGCTGAACTGGGGAGTGCCTCCAGTTCGGTTCTCACCAGGGTGAAACCCCAGCCCAGTTACTGCCCTGTGCAGCCCTGTGCCCACCTGTGGAATGAAACTATGTGGAAAAACCAATGTTATACAACTATGGAGACTGTTCTGGACCTTCCCCCTTCTCTCTGTCTCTGTTTCTGTATCTCTCTCTCTCTATCAAAATCACTAAAAATAAATCTTTAGAAATAATAAATAAATACAGTAAAGTTGCAGGATACAAAATCAATGTACCAAAATCCACAGTATTTTTATATACAATGAAACTTCAGAAAAAAAAATGAGAAAAACAATACCGTTTGCGATCAAAACAAAAATAAAATACTTAAGAATAAACTTAACAAAAAACATGAAGGACTTATACATAGAAAACTATAAGACACTATTAAAAGAAAATGAAGATACAAAGAAGTGAAAGGATATTCCATGTTCATGGATTAGAAGAATCAGCATAGTTAAAATGGCCATATTACCCAAAGCAATACACAGATTTAACGCAATTCCCATCAAAATCCCACAGACATTTTTTCAAGAAATAAATTAAAAAATTATCAGATTTGGGGAAGCCGGGATGGCTCAGTGGGTTAAGCGCTCACTTTGCAGCGCTGGGGACGGAGGATCGAATCCCAGCTCCGGCCCCTGCCCCTGCGGACCCATATGCTGAACTGGGGAGTTCCCCCAGTTCAGTTCTCTCTCTGTCTCTGTCTCTGTATCTCTCTCTCTCTCGCTCTGTCAAAAAATTAATAAATAAATAAAAACTTAAAAAATATATATATATATAAAAAATTATCAGATTTATATGGAACCCCAAAAGGCCCCGAATTGCCAAAGCAATTCTCTGGGAAAAAAAGGCTGGAGACATCACTCTCCCTGACTTCAGTCTATACTACAAAGCATCAATAATCAAAACAGCTTGGTATTGGCAGAGAAACAGACATACAGACCATTGGAACAGAATTGAAAACCCAGAAATAAACCCACAAATATATGGACAAATAATCTTTGATAAAGGAGCAAAAAATATACAGTAGTGGGGAAGCCGGGATGGCTCAGTGGGTTAGGCGCTCACTTTGCAGCGCCGGGGACTGTGGATCGAATCCCGGCCCCAGCCTGTGCGGAACCATATGCTGAATTGGGAGCTCCCCTAGTTCAGTTCTCTCTCTGTCTCTGTATCTCTCTCTCTCTCTCCTCTGTCAAAATAAATAAATAAATAAAAATTAAAAAAAAATATATATATATACAGTAGGGAAAAGAAAGCCTCTTCAGTAAATGGTGCTGGGAAAATTGGAAAACCACATGCAAAAGAATGAATCTGGACTGTGAACTGTTACCCTATATCAAAATTAACTCAAAGTGGATTAAGGACCTCCACATAAGACCCAAAACTGTAAAATGTATAGAAGAAGGCATTGGCACTAAATTTATAGACTTTGGACTCAGAGAGCACTTTATGAACTTGACCCCAAAGGCAAAGGAAGTAAAAGCAAAAATAAATTAATGGGATTATATCAAACTAAAAAGCTTCTACACATCAAAGGACACTGTCAAAAAAGTGAAAAGGAAACCAACTGAATGGGAGAAAATATTTGCAAACAATGCCTCCAATAAGGGGCTAATATCTAAAATATATGAAGAACTCATAAAAATTTCAACTCAACAACAAAAAAACAAACGATCCAATTAAAAAATGGGCAGAAGATCTAAACGGTAATTTCTCTCCTAAAAAATACAAACAGCCAACAGATAATGAAAAAATGCTCAACATCACTAGAAATTAGGGAAATGCAAATTAAAACCACAATGAGATACCACCTCACACCTGTTAGAATGGCTACAATCAATAAGACAAGAAATAACAAGTGCTGGAGAGGCTGTGGAGAAAAAGGAACCCTCATACATTGCTGGTGGGAATGTAAATTGGTACAACCACTGTGGAAGGCAGTGTGGAGATTCCTCAAAAAACGAGGAATGGAATTGCTATATGACCCAGCAATCCCTCTCCTGGGTATCTACCCCCCCAAAAAACTCTGAAAACCTTAATCTGCAAAGATATCTGTACCCCAATGTTCACTGCAGCACTGTTCATGGTGGCCAAGTCGTGGAATCAACCAAAGTGTCCTCTGATAGATGACTGGATAAAGAAGTTGTGGTACATTTATACAATGGAATACTACTCAGCAATAAGAAAAGATGAAAGAGCAATTTGTGACAACATGGACGGACCTTGAAAACATCTTATTAAGCGAAGTAAGTCAGACTGAAAGAATCAAGGAACATATGACCTCACTTACAGGTGAAATATAAAACTGAAAGGAACAATGAAACAAAGACTCATGGACACAGTCATAGTTTAGTTACCTGAGGGTAAGTGGGGAGGTGGGGGTGGGAGGAGAGATGTGGGAGGTGGGGCAGTAGGGAGGGAAATAAAATATACGGTGATGGAAAGTGAGCTGATTCTGGGTGGTGAGCACATAACGCAATGTATACACAATGTAAAGTAGAATTGTACACCTGGGAACAATGTAATTGATATGAATTAATGTCACCCCAATAAATTTAACAAAAAATAAAATAAAATAATAGGTAGGTATATCAACCATGTAAAATAGAACACACAGCCATAGCATTTGCTGAATAACATGAAGAATACGCTATACAGTGATACCTTGGAATCTGAATGCCCCAAAACTCGAACAACTTGGAATCTAAACAAAAAAATCAAGCAAATTTTGCCTCAGAATCTGAATGCTACTTTGGAATCCAAATGCCAACATGTTGTTTGCGTGGAACGTATCAACTATACAGCCTGTACCTTTATCCAAACACCCACTCGTCTTGGAACTTGAATGTTTTGGAACTCAAACAGGGTTCCGGGACAGATTAAGTTCGAATTCCAAGGCATCAACCGTAATCTCATTTCTCAAACACACATGCATATTGCTACAAAATTCAATCAAAACTGAAAGGTGCAAACTTTTTACAAAGTAAAAGCTTACCACCCATTCTCTTACCCACCTACCTCTCTTCAAAGGCAGCCACTTGTCATTTATTCCTTCTGCTTTCTTCAGGAGCAAGGCAAATGTTAATCTGCACCCACTTGCTCATTCTTGGATAAACACACATGCACACACATATTCATTCAATTTGTTTTCACAAAGAGCCTTATATTAACACACTGTATGCTCTTTCCTTCCAATAAAATACTATATTTAAACATTCTTTCCATTTCAGCATGTATACTGCCATCTAATTTATCTTAATGGCTGTGTACTGTTCCACCATATGTGTGCACCATGATTTGTTCATCCAGTCCCCAATAATGACATCATTTTGCGATGCTGTTGCAGTCCTTACCCATGTTTTATGGAGTGATGGTGATAATATCTCTGATGTCAGTTCCTAACAGTGGTCAGTTTAGGCAGTGGGTGTGTGACTCAAGTGGTGGGCATGTGACCGGGCCTGGCCAAAGAGATGACAGACATTTCTTTTGGATGCAGTTGAAGGCCTCTCTCCAGGTCTTGATGTTGGCGAACTTTTCTTGTACATGGGTTTCTCCTACCCTTACCTATTCTCAGGTGTCATCCCATGATTGAGGCTGGTGGATCGATGTCCTCCCACATGTCCCCATTGCCCACACCATTCCTGCAAAATACTGGAGCCTGTTCATATTATCAGAAGATGATTGTCCATGAACCTAGTGGTGTTGAAGTGTATGACTCGTCATAAACCCCATCTAAGGCTCTGAGTGGGGTCTGTACAATAGGTCTCCTTGGCCATATGTTTTGTACAATTTTAAAAAGTGAGAGCTTTCAGCTGAAGTCAGTAAAAAATATTGTCTTTTTCCACTCTGACCTCCCTGACTACATCTGTTCCTTTGGTGTAGTCATAGACATTTTTTGGTACCTGATCACCAAGTAAGTTGGGGATGCACTTAATTTAGTTCAGGATTCATGGAATATATTCCTTGGCTCTCAGTCATTCCTGTATGTCAATACACTGTCTCCAGCTGCCTTAGTGTAGGAACAGCCTCCAGATACAATTGTACCTTCTACATAAGTTCTGACCCGAAGGAACAGGGTAAGAAAACGGATCTTGATCAGGAAGTATTCTATAGCCACTCACAAGAAGAGTATCATTAGAGGAAAGGAAACAAAGTTTAAAATACAGGAAACTATAAGATGATCTTGGAAAATTTTTTCATCAGAAAACTTGTGAAATTATGAGTGGAGGATTAGGTATTTTTTGATACCTAGTCAAAAATGAAAGTTTTCTCCCATTGGAAATATGTGGTATGTGCAATAATTCGTACATCTTGCATTCCATTTTATTTTCTATGAGAATTGGATAAAATAGTATTTCCCACCTTCCCCATATGTAGGGCACACTGCTGTACATATAGTGCGACTGCCCATAGCAAGGACTTGTGTGTGAAGTGGCATAGGTCCAATCTACGGGGTCTGTCCTCTCACATCCCCTTCACCTGATGGAGTCTAGTGGGTCAAGACAAACAGATGTAAAATCATGACCAAAGCAATAAGATGTCCTGAAGAAATATTTGTTTCATTACAAAATGCTTATGCTGATTCAATGAGCTAATCAACGAGGTATAATATCATATGACTACACAGATTTAAAGCTCAAGACAACATAGTGACAATTTAAAATACTGTGTTTAATGAGCATTGTCAATAAAGAGTCTTTAAGATTTATCAAACTTCAATCAAAAAAAATAAGGAGAAGAAGCCGGGATGGCTCAGTGGGTTAAACACTCACTTTACAGCGCCAGGGACCGGGGATCGAATCCCGGCCCCGGCCCGTGTGGAACCATATGCTGAACTGGGAGCTTCCCCAGTTCAGTTCTCTCTCTGTCTCTGTCTCTGTAGCTCTCTCTTTCTGTCAAAAATTAAATAAATAAATAAGTAAATAAATAAATAAATAAATAAATAAATAAAATAAAATAAGGAAGTACTAAAATCTTAGAGCTCATATGTGAAAGAAAACTGACAGACTTGCCCAAATAGGAAAAGAAAAAAACAAAACAAACTTGAAAAATTGCATATCACCCACTGTAAATTTGAAGCAGATAGAAAATGTTATATCTCAACAATTTTTTTTTTAGTGGAACATTTATTTATTTATTTATTTATTTATTTATTTATTTAAATTGTTTTTGACAGAGCGAGAAAGAGGAGAGAGATACAGAGACAGAGAGAGAACTGAACTGGGGGAGCTCCCCAGTTCAGCACATGGGTCCACACGGGCTGGGATTCGATCCTGGGTCCCCGGTGCTGCAAAGTGAGCGCTCAACCCACTGAGCCATCCCGGCTTCCCAATATATTTCAACAATTTTTAAAAAGTGATCAAGCATGTTAGTGAAACACTGGTTATCTGTCCATTATATTTATAGAAAATTATGTTAGAGAATCAATGTCACATGATGAGGCAATGTAATAGTCACTCATTAGCTGAAGATGAAAACATCAGGGGAAATTATTCCAGAGTTGTGTCAGGAAGTTAACTAGGAAAAATATTATGTGAGAAAATAAAAACATGGGTTAAGGAAGGAAAACGCTGCCCTGTCATCCAAAGGATGAGTGAATAGCTGAGGACAAATCCATTTGTGACATTAACAGGAAACACTTGTCCCATACGCAGCTTTAAAATGTCAGAACAACATGCTCTTTGACTAATGACCACTTCTCACCCTGTGAAAGGCTGTGTCCTCTTGATTCATGGGCTTCAGGAACATTGCTCATTAGTGAGAAACAATGTCCCATGGCCCAAGGACCTGGTCACATGGGCTCAGAGGAGCAGGCCACTCACACAGGGCAGGACTCCATCAGGGGCCTGGACACAGTGCCCCCATCTGGTGGACCTTCAAGGTTTCTCAGGACATGGGCCCTGGGTCCACCTTGCAGTCCAACCCTGACATTGACTCTTCACACGTAGCCCCCTCTTTGCTCTGAGTGCTCAAAACACCACCCCTAGTGCCTCCCCAGGCTGAACTGCCCTCTTCTCTTTGTTTGGAGAGCTGTCTGGATCCCTCTGGTGTGTGACTTTATTCCCTTAGAGCAAGCAGTCAATGACCGCGACTTTTTTGATTGTGGATTTTTTAGTGAGCTGATGGCTCTATGACTCGAGTAATTTCTCTGGATTTTGTGCCATTTGTGGTATTTATCAGCCCTTTAGTTTCTAATATGCCGTGATTTATTTTCTCATTCTCAAGAAATAGAGCTTTCGTGCCTAACTTGGCATTGGTAATATTGTGGTATTCTTCATAAGACGTCCCCTCTAAACTGTCCAAGCCCGAGGCCCCGCAACACCAGGCCCACCTTCCCCCGTCATCCACCCGGCACCCAAGGAACAATCCCGTTGGCTTCTGCACCCAACCCTCCTGCAGACTCATACATCCCCTGCCAAGGGGTTGTCTCCACTAGACTGAGGGCAGCTCCAACCTCTTGAGTTTCAACCCTTAACCGCTGACTTCTGACTTTATTTTTGTTCAAGGAACTGTTAGAAGAGGCAGAAGATGCCCAACAGACCTGCCTGATGGGCTCCTCTTTACATTATTCCGAAGACCCGATGCTCCACGAGACAGCTCAGTGCCCACAGACTGACCCACAAGATGGGTGCTGCTGACCCTCTGGCCTCCTCTCCCCACCACCCCCACTACCCCTCCCCTCCTGAAGCACAGCCTGGGCCTCAGCAGTGGGGAATCGTGCGGAAACAGCCTTCCAAACCTGCTGTGGGAGGTCTCTGCACCTGCAGTCTCATTGGCTTGAATTGATCGCCTACCTGGATTCAATTGCCTTTGTGTGACGCTGGGATGGCTGTAAACCCCACCGTGTGGCCAGTAGCTGTCAAGAACAGTTCAGCCTTGCACAGGCTGAGGCTGATGCTCACAGGTGTGTCCTTCCACAGCCTGGAGTAACTAATGCCAGTCCTAAAGGGTAATAATTTAGCATCACACTTATTAACACCATAATTAGTTATTAACCACCAGGGAGTATATTAGGTGTTGGGAACTCAGACTCAAGACCGAGAGAAACAGTAATGGCCCCTGTGGAATCTGAAAAGAGGAGGTGACCATGACTTTTCTAAAGCCAAAACCCCCGCATTATTAAATTGAGATGCACTCTGTTTCCTGTCTGGTGGTGATATGTTGTGGATAATATTAATGTTGTCAGTGACCCTAATTCCCATCATTATGTATGGGTCAGATGATTCATGAGAAGGGGTGGGTAGGGGTGAGCCCTTGGACTGTGACTGTGCCCTCACCAGCTGGCTTGTCCTGGCTAAGCCGTGGGTTCTGCATCA
>PVKE010015810.1:0-32893 GCA_004027555.1 Craseonycteris thonglongyai
TAACAAAGAAATAAACACTTATGCATACACTCAATAGTCTGGTGGTGGCCTGAGGGTACGAGGGGAGAGGGGTGGGAGAGTAGGGGAGGGGTTGGGAGTAGGCACCAGATATATGGTGATGGAGGGAGAGGTGATTCTGGGAGGTGAGCCATAATGCAATACATAGATGATGTAAAGTAGAGTTGTAAACCTGGAAAGTATGTAATTGTTACCAACCAACGTCATTTCAATAAATTTAACAATTAAAAAAAAATAAAGAAAAGAAAAAAAATTAAAATGTATTGGTCATAGTACCAAAGCAACATACAAATTTAACATAATTCTCATCAAAATCATTGGATTCGTATGGGACCACAAAAGACCCTGAATTGACAAAGCAATCCTACGAAAAATGAGTAAGTCTGGAGGCATCACACTCCTTGACTTCAATCTACACTACAAAGCAACAATAATCACAACAGCATGGCATTAGCAGAAAAACAGACCCATAGACCAATGGGATAAAATTAAGAGCCCAGAAATAAAGCCACATATATATGGTCATATGATTTTCAACAAAGGAGCCAAAAACACACAATAGAGAAAAAAAGCCTCTTCAATAACTGGTGCTGAAAAAATTGGAAAGCTGTGTGAAAAAGAATGAATCTGGACTGCAATCTGTCACCATATATCAAAATTAGCTCAAAATGGATCTAAAACCTCCATATAAGGCCTGAAACAATAAATTTCATAGAATAAAACATACTGTATTTTCCAGCGTATAAGACGACCGGGCATATAAGACGACCCCCGATTTTCGGTTGACTTTTTTTCGTTTCAAAAGTCATCTTATACGCCGGAAAATACGGTAATTTGCATGCATAAAAAGCCTGCTTGGATTGGCTGAGTTGGAGAGGCGGTCCAAGCAGCCTTGCAGTGATTGGTGCGGGATCGAGTTGGAAAATTCGTTTAGCGGCATATCCAGACGATTTTCGGGATCGAGTTGGAAAATTCGTTTAGCGGCATATCGAGACGTTTTTCGGGATATACTCGGCGTATAAGACGACCCCCGATTTTCGGTTGACTTTTTTTCGTTTCAAAAGTCATCTTATACGCCGGAAAATACGGTAGGTATTAAACTGATTAACCTTGGGTTCAGGGAGGAATTTATGAATTTGACCTCAAAGGCAAAGGAATAGCAAAAATAAATGAATGGGACTATATCAAACTAAAAAGCTTCTACACAGCAAAAGAAACTGTCGATAAAATAAACAACCACCCAAATGAGAGAAGATATTTGCACACTGCACCTCTGATAAGAGGCTAATATCCAAAATATAATAAAAACTCATACAACTCAACAATAAAAAAACAAACAATACAATTTAAAAATGGGTAAAGGACCTGAACAAATACTTTTCCTAAGAAGACATAGAAATGACCAACAGATATATGAAAAAATGCTCCACTTCACTAGCTATTAGGGAAATAAAAATCAAAACAACGAGATATCACCTCACACCTGTTAGAATAGCTACTATCAACAAGACAAATAATAAGAAGTGTTGGTGAGTCTGTGGAGAAAAAGGAACCCTCACACACTTCTGTTGCAAATGTAAATTGGTAAGACCTCTATGGAAAACATTATGGAGGTACCTCAAAAAATTAAGAATAAAGTTATTATATGACCCAGCAATCCCTCTTCTGGTTATCTACCCAAAAAATCTGAAAACTTTTGTCCACAAAGATATATGAACTCTGATGTTCATTGCGGCATTATTCACAGTGGCTAAGACATGGACACAACCAGTACCCTTCAACAGATGATTGGGTAAAGAACATGTGGTACATACACACAATGGAATATTACTCAGGCATAGAAAAGGGGAAAAGCTGCCATTTGCAACAACATGGATGGATCCTGAGATCATCATGTTAAGTGAAATAAGTCAGAAAGAAAAATCAAGAACCAAATGACTTCGTTCATATGTGGGATATGAAACTGAAAGCAACAAAGACACAAAAATTCATGGACACAGACAATAGTTTAGTGGTTACCACAGGGTAAAGGGGAAGGGGTACAATGGAGGAGGGAGAAGGAATCAAATATATGGTGATGGAAGGAAAACTAACTCTGGTCAGTGAGCACACAATGCAACATGTAGACATGTACTACAGAATTGTATGCCTGAAACCTATATAATTTTATTAAGCAAGGTCACTGCAATAAATTTAATTTTAAAAAGGAAAACTATAAAACAATTCTGGGAAAAAATTAAAGCTCTAAAGAAATAGAAATTAGTATCCTGGAAATAATGGTATGTTGGTAAACATTTAACAACTGATTTTCCCCACAAAACAGCAAGAGTTCCCTGTTGTAGAGTTTGCCAATTCCTTATGTAAATTCCCCGACCCTCATTAATTCCAAGCTTTCAAATTTCTGAAATTTTAATAATGGTCCCTTGCAATGTAGTATGAGCTGTTTTCAGTTCACCAATGACTGAAAGACTTGATATTGTTAAAATGACAATTCTCACCTAACTGATCAATCTCAATCATAGTTTGACCAAGCACTTCTATAGAAATGGATAATTTAATTATAAAAGGTATATGGAAATGCAAAGCACCAAAAATATCAAGAACAATCTTAAGAAAGAACAAAGTTGGAAGACAAACAATCAAACTTCAAGTATTACTTTAAACGTAATTCAGATAATGTGAAAGATACTGGCATTAAGAATAATAAATGGAAAGAAAATAGCTTCAAAATAGGGCAAGTCTATATACTCATACACTCATTTGACTTGCAAAAGTCTTTTCAACAAATAGGGCTAGAACAACTGTTTAGCCATATGGTCTAAAAATATTATTTGGCCCCATACCTCTTATCATATAAAAATAATTAAGAGGGATTCTATGCCAAAAATATGTTATAAAACTTCTAGAAGAAAATACAGGAGAAATCATTCACTATTTGAGAGCATGTATAGAGTTCTTAGAACACAGCATACAATACACAAAAAAAGAAAAAAATGATAAACTGCACATAATCAAATGTTTAAACTTCTTTACATTAGATATCATTATAGAAATGAATAATGAAGTTACAAAGTAGGCAACAGCACTGATAAGTTATATATCTGATTTTACTCTTAGGTATTGATCTAAGAAAAATGAAAACAATATATGTATGATTGGTACAAGAATATTTATAGCAGCCTTATTGATCATTGTCAAAACCTGAAAAGTTTCAATCTCCATCAAAATGAGAATGAATAAACAAACTGTGACTATTACACAGGGGAAAGGGCATACGTTGACTTTTAGGAATACTGGTATTCTTTAAGATTTGTGCATTTTAATGCATGTAAATTTAACCACAATGGAAAAAGTGAGAAGCATAAACAAATTTTGAGTTCTAATGATATGCAAGTTGACATATATGGGGAGTGAAATGTACGGGTTAATATAATTTAGTCTGAAATACATCATAAAAATAAGATGGACTGATGGATGAATACAGTGATGAATAGATGAACAGCTATATGATAAAACAACTTCTCCACTCTAGGTGACTCTGAGTCAGTTCAGAAATAAGAAACCAGGTTAACTTCTTTATCCCAAGTAGTCAGGCAATAATGAAACAACTTTGCATATTTTTTTGCTACCCAGAGGAGAATCTATACCACTGCTAATATTTTGCATTGTCTGGAGTAAGATAGAACAATTTATATCTAAGTTAAAAAAAAAAATGACAATTGACTATGAAAGGTAGACCCAAGGCATTGTTAGCCCTAATTTTTTTTATGAGACTGGAAATTTTCCAGTGGGCCTTTTAGTCCTTTCTTAAAATACTTCTAGTTACACCGTAGTTTACCACCCTGTTGCTTGACATTTGCTGTTCAGAGTTTTAAATGTTCAACAAATGATTCAAAGACAAAAAGCAGGATGAAATCATTCTCACTGACACTGAAAATGAAAATTACATTTCTGCAAACAACCTCATCTTCAAGGAGAATCAATAACAATGGTGAAGATATGGAGAACCCTTTGGGGCCTTGCCTGCAGTTTTGGATGAAGGAGAAGCCAAAAGGAGGCTAGAAATAACAACGTTTTCATCTAGGAAGAGGCTGATTATTCTCTATAGCCTTGGTATCAAATAAGCACCAGAACCAGCTTTAAATCATTTTATTAATTGATGACAACTCACATCAGGAAACATGCTATCAAAAGCCAATCAATCAGTAACAGCAAAAAATCAACCATCAGATTTGTCTTTGGAAAAGACAGGGGTTCATGAAAAGCACAAAACTTACCAGTACGAGACTCAAACTTCAGCAGAGCGCTGTTGTACCCCAGAGTAATCAAGATGGACTCCTTCCCCACAGGGCAACATTCAGTGTCTCTGTTGAGTAAGCATTTAAAGACACAGGCGCCATCAGCTATAAAGAATGAAAAATTTAAAAGGGGTTAGGAAAATCCATTTTGAGCATTGTAAAACTGTTCAACAGTGTCATTCCTATATTTGTCTCATGTTCTTATGGCTTTCTATTCCTTTTTTCTCAATCCTCATATTCTTGTATGTACTTCCTGGGACATAAAAAGAGATGACTCTACAGATGAATACCGGTACCAATTCTTTGTAGGTAGATTAACACTGCTCAAAACTAACTTTTATTGACTCCTGCTTTTAAGTCCACAGCATCATTACCTGTAAACCTTGTATTACCCAAATTTGTTGTTTCTCTTGATTCCACCTTAAGAGAGTCCAGGTAATGACTCTATGGATTATTCTTGAGTGCCTACCATGTGATAAGGATATCACAAAAATTTCTATTGTAAATGTTATCACTGCCAAAGTTCCTGGTGAGGAAAAGCAGAGACTTAATAAGGCAGAACTAGAATTCAAACCCAAAATTGAAGTTGATGGCAAAGCCCAAGCAAGTGATAAAAATGGAGCTTAGTTTCTGCAAGCAGGGCCCATGGCAAGTAACTAGGATCTCATTAGACTCATCCATAGATAACCAGGTACTAACTCTTTAATGCTCATTTTATAAGTTATAGACAGGTCTCTACTACTGGGGCAGCTGTTGTACGGTGGAAAAAGAAATGACCTTGGGCTTTGCTTTCATCTTTGATATTTACTAACTGAGGAACTTCAATCACTTAATCTCATGGTGTCACTTTTATCTCATTATGTAAAATTAAAATATTGATGGTTATTTCACAGGCTTTTGTTAAAACTGAATAATAAAGTTTAAGTAATTTCTAAAATCCTATTAAAATAATGAGACTGTTATTCTCTTATCAAAAAAGTAGAGCTTAGCTATCTTTGTTGTTTTCCATTCTCCCTTACAAAATCAAATGCAGTAAGTGTATTAAATTAAAATTTGAAACATAACTGTATATAAAATTCTACTGTTACACATGAACATATGCACATTCTTGCACACACATTCAACACACACACAGAGTTAAGATGATTAAATGTTTTCAAATATTTTCAACCATTACTTCAAATGAGTGAGTACCTCCTGATGAAAGCATTCATAGATATTTTTCACAAAACATCTCGGCTAGTTAAATAGTGCAGATGTTTTAAGAACATTTTCCTGGCATGAAATGTGATTACAGGTTTCGTTATTACAGCACAGTCAGTGTCCCCATGGCATCAGTGTCTCCTTGCAGGGAGGCAACCGCAAACGCACAAGGAAGGGAGTTGGAGCACTTTTAAACACTGTCTATTTAAAATCACAAGAATTTTTTTTCAAGAAATCAGGATATTTAGCAGTTACCAACAGCTTTTCTTACAATTCTAAAGGAGGATAAGATGGAATGAAGAAGGACCCTAGTCTTCTTCAGTTCCTCCTAGATGTATGACTATAATGGTCTGTGAACTCTTTGTGAGCAGCAGCAATTTTGTTTTATTTGGGGCACCATTATTTTGTTTTTCACTGAATCAAAACTTAGCACAGTACCTGGTACTTAATAAATATTTTCTGAATCAGTGAGGGCACTTCGTGCATTGACTGCATACTATTCAAGAATAGATAAAAGGCTTCAAAATCTGTATGATTCAGTTCTCCGTAACCAGATAGGCTCAGATTATTTCTTTTATTGCTGTTGTGTGTGTGTGTGTGTGAGAGAGAGAGAGAGAGAGAGAGATTTAATTAGGATACACTGAGTCACTGTTTTTTCTTAATTATAAATTGCAAAATGCCTCACTGAACATTCTCTTTTCTTCATCCCCACCCAATCCTCTTTATATGTGTGGGGAAAGGTTTTTAAGCATGCCACAAAAGCCAAAAAGGTACCTGTATCTACTTCAAATTTCAAAACTACCTATGGCAAAAAATATATGTATATATTTTTTAAATATTTTAAACAAAACTAAAAAGCAATAAACTAGGCAAGTATTTTTAACATATATAACAAAGACAGTATCTCCAATATATAATTAGCTCTAAAACATAAAAAGAATAGCACCCCCTATTAATAAGTCAGTAAGAAGGATCAGTAGGCATTTGACAACTAGAAAAATATCAATATAAAAAGAAATGAGAGAAAATAATGAATCTCAGTAATCAAATCAAAGTACCGTATATTAAAAGGATGAGCTCTAACTTTTTCTCTCTCATTGTCAAAATTGAAAAAAATATATGTTAACAATATCAAATATAAGAAAGGCTATGAGAAAACTAGTGAGCAGCCATTATTACAAATGCAAATTTCTATATTCCTGAAACATATTCTACCTGTATTGTTTAAAATCTAAAATCTATGTAAACTTTATTAGACATTCTACTCATAATTTTTCCCAGGATGTACTTTATCAAGTGTGAATGAATGTATATTTAAAGACATGCATCTCCGAGGTGTCTACTGTATATAGGTAGAAAATGTAAAGCCAAGAATTCATCACTTGCATGGTTGGATAAATCAAACATCATACCTCTGTGTTTAGGCTGCAGAACAGCATGGACAATATTATTGTAACAATTTATATTGTGCTTATCTTTGTAGAAAGCTGTTTAAAAAGATGTACATTGAAATGTCATCAATCTATCATCCTCTACAGAGATATGGGGTCATTTTTCTTTTTCTTTTTATAGAGTTATGCCTTGTTCGAATATTCTATGTGACTATTTGTTTTTATAATCAGGAAAAACAAGAAAGCTATTCATTTGGTAAAAAGCAATCAAACAAAAAATACACTACCATCACTAACATGTTTTGCCACATTTTCATTTTCAGTGTGTATTACTATTCTTTAATTTTTTTCATTTAGTAGATATTAATTGGTACTTCATTAACTTATTTATTTAGAAATTACTGAATCCAATATAATCATTATTTTAATTCTCAATATTTAGATCATTCATGGTAAATCAATGTTTCCTTATGTTTTCTGCTTGCCATGTATTAACGTCTGTTGATTTCATTTCCCATACTTTGACCATACTAGTACATACACAAACTTTTTAGGGGATGCCAGGATAGCTCAACAGGTTGAGTGTTTGCCTTACAACTGTGAGGTCCAGGGTTACCAATTGTGCTGAACTGTGGCACAACTGGTAACTGGCTCAGTGGCAAAGGTTTTCACCTCTAAGGGAGGCCCACAGTCCAGTTCCCACCCTGTGTGGTTCCACATCCACCTGCATGGAATGAAACTATGTAACAACTAATTATGTACAACTATGGAGACTGCTCTGGGCCCTCATGCCTTCTCTCTCTCTCTCTCACCTTCTCTCAAACAAAAATAAATCTTAAAAAAAAAGAAAAAGAAAGCATTCTAAATTATTACTGTTAACAAATGTTAGCAAAATAAAAGTGCAGCTATTTTAGGGAAAAGTGTATTGTCATCCTTGAAATGCCTTTTTAAAGTTATATTGCCTGTGGGAAGGGGAGGAGGGGGGAAGGAGAGAGGGAGGGGAAGTGAGAGAGGACACCAGTATTATGGACACACTCAATGGTTTGGTGGTTGCCTGGAGAGGGGGGAGGGGGGGAGAATTGTGGGGGGAGGTGGGAGCAGGCACCTGATATATGGTGATGGAAGGGGAGCTGATACTGGGTGATGGACACATAATACGATGCATGAATGATGTGATGTGGACTTGTACATCTGTAAACTATATAATCGTTACCAACCAATGTCATCTCATTAAATTTAACAATAAAAAATATAATAAGAAAAAATAAATAAATAAAGTTATAGACTTTATATTAGAAAATGAAAGATATGATTTAAAAAATTGCTGAGGAACACATATAAATCCAAGACCAGGAAATACTACTACATTGATGAAAAGTAGGGGTGGTATGGAGTTTATTTCCAATGTGTAATACATAGCACTGAGGTACAGGACATCTATCTATCAACTCATTACTAGTAATGATAATAATAACTACATTTGCAGAATATTGTAACTATTTCAGTGGCACAGAAAGCTGGCTGCTTCTGTGCATTTACTATTGTGCTTTTGAACTTGGCTCTCATCAGCGACACTCTTTACCACTTCTTCAAAGGGCAAGGGCGTATCTGCTGGTGGCAACAGGGTAACAAGCAGAACAAGTTCATGTGCACAAAGTTTAGCCAGCTTTTGGAAAGCAAAGAGCCTTCTCATTCCCTCCTTGAGGAAAAGCCACTTGTTCATGTGTCCAGAGGACTCTCAAAGAAAATCATAATGATGGCAAATTCAGATACCTAACTCTATGTACCACCTCAGTCACATCTGACAAAATTTCCAACGGCTTACGGGAAATCCAGGATCTACCCATTTTACAAGTGCAGACAAGTGAACATGAAAAATGCCACTAGATAAGGTCAAGAGAGTTGTCCTTGCCTTTATTAACCAACAATTCTCTACTTTTCTACATATATATATCCCTCTCGTTTCAGTCTAAGCAAATACAGAAATTCAATCTCTTCAGGAATACTACAACACTAATTGACCAAGAATATTATGTATCAGGTATAATCTATAACAGAGGTTCTAAAATATATTTTTATATAAAAATTCCTGGACAGAAGAGTATTCATGTCCTAATAATATGGCATTTATGTGACTTCTTTGATAAGAAGACCCTTTTAATATTTGCCTATCTAGGAACAGGGAGTTAGTCTACTTAAGAAATGTTTCCTAGGGGAAGCCGGGATGGCTCAGTGGGTTAGGCGCTCACTTTGCAGCACCGGGGACCGAGGATCGAATCCCGGCCCCGGCCCGTGCGGAACCATATGCTGAACTGGGAGCTTCCCTGATTCCGTTCTCTCTCTTTCTCTCTCTCTCTCTCTCTCTCTCTCTCTCTCTCTCTCTCTCTCTCTCTCTCTCTCTCTCTCCTCTGTCAAAAATAAATAAATAAATAAAATATATATTAAAAAAAAAAAAAAAGGAAATGTTTCCTAGAAACAGATAAGTAAAAAATGATTTTAAAGGCAGCACGTATATAGATGGAATAAAATATGTATACTTTATAACAACTGTGCAGTTACTGTTTTTTTAACAGTTTGGCCATAAAAAATAAATATAAAGATAAAAGGACAGGATTATGGAGCTCCAAAATACCTAATATTAAATTTAGACATCAACATTGAACTTATTAATAACAATCTCCAATGAGATATGACAGAATAGTAACGAATGATATATTCAATCTCTTCCTCTTCTCTACCTGAGAATTTTGTATTCAAAAGATTAGATTCTAAGCTTTTGCTTGCTGGAATAATAATGATAGTGAAGAAATATTTTAAATGTACTGAATGATTCAGGTTGAAAGGGGCCAATGTTAATAGCAGAAGAGAAATGAAGAACATGCAAAGATAAACAGGAAAAGGACAAAAGAAACTTGGAGCAGGTTTCAGTGTTGATAACTAGGGTAGGAGTCATATGTGAGAGATGAGACACATGGAAAAGGGGCTTTTAAGACATCAGTCTCAACACTGTTCTCTGGTTGTTTGGTGGCTTTTGTTTGGTTTGGTTTTGACTTTGTTGTTTTTTGTTTGCTTGTTTGTTTTCAAATGCTATCCCCTTCCTCTACATTTTGTTTTACAATTATACTAAGTCTACACTGCCCAATCATATATCCATTATGTGGTAATAATGTTCTCATTTGGCTCTCATCTAATAACTATTTATGCTCACCACTAGTCCTATGTACAAATCTCTAGTCATGTCAGTCATCTAAAGTCATTCTCTAGTAGAATTATAGGAAGGGCCCACTGAAATTCCCTGAATTTCTGCATGCCAAAAACTGTCTTTATCTTTTAATTTTATTATTTTTTAATTTTTTTTCTCATTTACTTTTATATTTCAATCACATTTGACATACAATATTATATTGGTTTCAGGTGTACAGCATAGTGATGAGACATTTATATAACTAAAAAAGAACCCCAACTTATTTTGACACATCTGGTTCCTATCTGATATCATTTTAATTAACACATTTTTATTTATTGTATGCCCTATGCTGCACTTTACATCCCTGTGACTATTTTATGATTATGAATTTGTACTTCTAGATTTCTTCCCCTTTTTCACTCCTCCACTCTTCTCCCATCACCCCAACAAAGTTAGCACCAATCTGACACCACCCACAGTTATTGCAACATTGATTATATTTCAATGTTATAACCTACATCCCCATAACTTACTTTGTAATCACCAAATTGAATTTTCCAATCCTTTCCCCTTATTTCACCCTTCCCCCAACCCTCTTCCTATCTGTTAACAAACCAAATGTTTTCTGTATCTATGTTCCTATTTTGCTTGTTTATTTTCTTTGGATTTCACCTATAAGCAAAGTCAGCTTGCATCTATCTTCCTCTGTGTGACATTCCACTCAGTGCAACACCCTCCAGGTCTTTTGATTGGCACTTCTAATCAATTTAAATAGAAGGTAATTGTTGATATGTAGCTAATGCCATTTTATTATTCGCAATTTTACTTTTTTTCCCCATCTTAAAGTAGACCTTCTAACGTTACTTGTATATTGGTTTGGTAGTGATGAACTCCTTTTGTTTTTTCTTGTCTGGGAAGCTCTTTATTTGGCCCTTCAA
The DNA here is from genome assembly GCA_004027555.1 of Craseonycteris thonglongyai. Lineage (NCBI taxonomy): Eukaryota > Metazoa > Chordata > Mammalia > Chiroptera > Craseonycteridae > Craseonycteris > Craseonycteris thonglongyai. The sequence continues at coordinate 11,036 of PVKE010015810.1, forward strand.
TTTTGAATGATATTCTTGCTGGAGAGAGTAATCTTGATTGTAGGCCTTGTTTTTCACCATGTTGAATATTTTCTTTCACTCCCTTCTGGCCTGAAAAGTTTCCATTGGGAAATCAACTGGCAGTCTTATGGGAGCTCCCTATTAAGTTACTAGTTGCTTTTCTCTTGCTGCTTTTAGAACTCTCTCTTTGTCTTTAACCTTGACCATTTTAATTATAATGTGTCTTGGCATGGGCCTGTTTGGGCTTCTCTTGTTTGGGACTCTCTGTGCATCCTGGGCTTGTGTGTTTGTTTCCTTCACCAGATTAGGGAAGTTTTCAGTCATTATTTCTTCAAATAGATTTTCTCTTCTCCTTTTGGTACTCTGAGTGTGAATGTTGTTATGCTTGATGTTGGCCCAGAGGCCCCTTAAACTATCCTCATTTTTTTGGATTATTTTGTCTTTTTGTAGTTCTGACTGGATTTTTTTTTTCTTGCTACTTTGTCTTCCACTTCGCTGATGCGATCCTGTGCTCCATCTGGTCTGTTAGTGATTCCTTCTATTACATTCTGAATTCAGTTATGCTATCCTTCATTTCTAACTCATTCATTTTTATGGTTTCTGTGTCCTTTTTTATGGTTGCTATGTCTGTTGAAGTTTTCACTAAGTTCCTTGAGTATCCTTATAACCATTATTTTGAGCTCAGTATCTGATAGATTGCTTGCCTTCATCTTTTTAGTTCTTCTGGAATTTCCTGCTGTTACTTCATTTGAGACATATTTCTTTGTTTCCTCATTTTAGATGCCTGTCTATGTTTGTTTCTATGTACTAGGTAGATCTGCTATGTCTCCCAGTACTGCTGGATAGTCTTATGCAGTAGGTGCTCTGTGGGGCCTTGGCACAGCCTCCCAGGTCACCTTGATGGGCACTCCTATAGATTCTGGTTTGGTGCCAATGATGTGCCTGAAGCTACTCAGCAAAAATCTCAGAACACACCAATGCTGGTCGCTACCCACAGGGTCCTATGGACTTAAACAGTTTTCCAAGATTGCAATACAGGAGGGGCTGATTGCTCACCAAAGAGAGTGCCTATGGCAGGGGTGGCGAACCTTTTGGCGATTGAGTGCCAAAGTTTATGAAATAAGAGTATACTCGCTCGACTCGCATGCCAACCCATCGTGTGAGATAGAGGTATCGATGATTTTTATGTCTACAAGAGGCATAGGATGTTTTTATAACAAAAAACAGTAATTTTTTAAATGGTATTCACAATTATTTGTTTTGTAGTTTAAATATTTTATTAGAGTGCATAACAAAGGTAATTATATAAATTAAATACCATAGAAAATCTCTATCAGTCATTTATTACATTTTTATTTGGTGTAGAATAACATGATATTATAATAAAATTATAATTTATATGAAACAAAAAGGAAAAAAACATGTGACAGAATTAAATTATAATAATAAACATTAGTCGTCAAATGCACAGAGTACCCTTGAAAATTAAAGAATCCTCTATCATTGTTAGTGTGATTTCTGTTGTTGTGCAGAAGACAGATGAATCACATCAGGTTTATATTTTGTTGTTTTTAACATTACACAAGCTGCACTTGAGGCATCAGTTAAATTACTCCTAAAATCGAACTTGACTAGGTTCATAATTGAAAATAATGATTCACATGAGTAAGTAGAGGAAAATATCAAGAGTATTGCCACTGCTACATTTTTCAGACACTGAAAATTTTCAGGCAAGGAATTCCATGTTTTCAGAACTTCATTTTCTGCATTGTTCAGCGTTGACCCAGCTAACCTATCTCTTTCAATACTTCCTAATTCATGTCTCAAATCGATAAATTTTTGCCTCCAAATACAGCTACTCTGTAAGTCAATCAACTGCATTTCAAAATCATACAAATTAATCCATTGGAACATATCCAACTTCAGTTCGTTTAGTTTTACCTTGTCTGCATATTTTATGAATTTTCCTGTTTCTTCGAATGACCTGAACCCGAACCTCAAAGAAAGAGAGCACTCCAGTGGTGGTATCGAAGTGATGGATATATTCTGACTGATGTGGACGATCTACTAGTCTTGCTCTGTCACATATGTGACATATGAGAACAATGTTGAGCGTGCTTTGATGCAAATGGAAACAAAGCATACGGTGCAGAAAATGTTTGATGACTCCAAGGCAAAAGGATTGTTCCGATGTCAGAGGCCACTAAAGGTTTGGTTTCACTGGAGCATCCAGCGGATGTGTCCAGCAGTCGGAAGTCACTGCCGTGTACTCTTTCAATGCATATCAAATGGGATTGGTTTCGCTGAGACGACTCGGCCGTTGCGTTTGACTGTGGATGCCCGATGTCCGCGTCTCGACTGCTGCGTGAACATCAAGACACGGATGTCTAGTCAGCAAGTCCAGTGACATTTCTGCTTCACCATGGCACAGCGATTTTGTGGAGAGATGATGAGAAGTTATTCGAAAAAGTTAGAAACCATCTGTGCATTTACAATCATCAACATAAAGACTTCAAAGACTTTCAGATTAAGGAGAACAATTGGGTTGTCATTTCCTCAGAACTTGGAAAGAATGGTAAAGTGAAAATTTTAATGAATATTTATTTACTTACAAACATTACCAATTAAGTACACAAAACAGTCAAACGCCATCAATGGCTGCTGCTGAATCGAAATACACGTTCATCTTGCCAATGTAGCGCTCCTTCTTCATTGAAAAACTTCATGAATGTTTCTCTAACTTCAAAACCATCTGCTCTTGCATACCATACTCGCCGGTGGATCTATACTTCAATCGTATTCATAATGTGGTCGCTGATGGTGCTCTAACTAGCTATTCCTCAGTATACTGCACAAACAACATGCTGCAATGACAAGTTGTTCACATGTTTCAGGTGTGACAGCAACGGGAGAGTAGAATACTCGAAAAATTTGACTCAATAGCCCAAATGCATTTTCCGTTGCTCTGTGAGCACGAGTTAACCTGTAGTTGAAGATGACTTTAGATTTTTCTCCTCGAGCTGTTATTTTACAGTATGGTTTCATGCCATGTTTGTGTAATCTGAAAGCTTCATCTCAAACTATAACAGAGGGCACTACTTTATTCGAACCAGGAAGTCTCTCATCTGGAGGAAATATATTTCCCAAAAGCACTTGTTTCCCCATGACAGACTTCACAAAAATTCCACTGTCCCCCTCTTTTCCATATGACCCAACATCTATCTATTGCTATAAATTTACAGTTAGCATCAACCAAAGCAAGTAATACAACAGAAAAGTACTCCTTATAATTAAAAAACGTATACAGTGCTCTTCTTTGTCTTCCCATCTGCAACTTAGATCAATTTTAGTTGTTATTTGGACCCTGTAATCTAAACTCACCGTGAAACTGCGCTTAGCACCCTCTCAGCTCCGCGTGCCCATATAATTGCTCCGCATGCCACATTGGACACGCGTGCCACAGGTTCGCCACCCCCGGCCTAGGGTGTTGTCGGAGTTGGGTGGGATGGTTTAGGATCCCAGTGAGTTAGCAGGGTGGAGCAAGCTGAGCTCACCAGACCAATCAGGTTCAGGTTTGGCCATGTTGGGGTGGGTACAACACTGGAAAGATGGTGCCCACCAGTTGGCTGCATGGGAAGAAGACCCACCCAGGAAAAATGGCAACTGTCTCCAGTCCTCACTACAAAGCCACACACTTCAGTATGCCGTCATATGCCTCCAACACCCCGAGTCATAGTGCCTCTGCTGGAGTCCAGGGCGAGTACCTATGAGTGACTGAGTCTGGGTAGACACTTTAAGAGGACGTCTGAGTTTCCTGTAGCCTTCTGCCCCCACTTTTTTACACCATCAGATGTGGGGCTCCACTTCCCAGCACCAGTGCTCTGGGCTGGTGAGCCCAGTATGGGGCCTGGGAGTCTAATATGGAACTGGGGTCCCTTGCGCATCTAGCGAGAACCTCTATGGCTGAGATATTGCTCCTGGTTCTCTACTGCCACTGGAGATCTGGTTCCTTTAGTCTGTGCCCCTCGTACCAGTCTCGACGTAGTCTCCTCTTCTTCGTGCTCTTAGTTACAAAACTTCTGTTCAGCTAAACTTCAGAAGGTTTTCCAGATTGGCTGTTCAATAATTTAGTTTTAATTTTAATGTGTTCATGGAACAAAGCAAGCAATGTTTATCTACTCTACCACCTTAGGTGTAAAAATCTGTCTTTTTTTTTAAAGGTCATGTTTCTGGATATAAAATCCTTGGCTCACATTTTCTTTTTCTGAGGATCTTTAATATGTTACTCTGTTCTCTTCTGGTACACGGTATTATTGCAATGATATCTAACAATAATCTTAATTATTTCTCTTATGTGTACTATACTAATGCTGTCTAGATGTCCAAAAGAATTTTTCTTTTTCTTTAAAGTCCAGTAATTTTTACCAGAAAGTGTCTTATGCTGGCCATTCTAGGTCAATATTTTCTGGCATAAAGTATAAATATTCAATTTAGTTATTTCAGCAAAACTTTTTCAATTATTATTTCAGTATTTGCTTCTTCACTCTAATATCTTCTTCAGAGACTCGTATGTGTTGGATTTTCTCTGCTTACCTTCAATATTTAATCTTCTTTGAATCCTTTTTATCTCATTTTTATATTTCCTTTTACATTTAAAAACATTCCATCTTTTCTCCTTATTTGATGAATTCTTTTTTCTTCTAGTTTAGTTTTCATTTCTAAAATTATTTTAACTATTTTATTTCTAATTTCTTGAATTCTGCCATTTCATTTGAGTTTCTTTTTAATTCTGATTCACATTATTCTTTTATGTCCTGCATAATGTTCTTAATGTCTCTTAATTTGTTTTGCAAATTAATCTTACAGACAAATTTTTGGATTACATCTTTCAGCATGTTTTTGTTATTGGTGGGGTTGTTACTCTACCTGTCTTTTTTATTACAGTGACTGCTTAGGATTTTACCTCAGTCCTTTTCTGTTGCTCATCTTTATGTGAATATCATTTCCCTGAATCTTAGAAGGATAGTAATTGCACAGATAGTTTTACAAGAAACTACCAAATTCTTTTCCGGAGTGACTATTCCACCTAATATTCTCATCAGCAATGAACAAGTGATTCAATTTCTCTACATCCTCAACATTTGGGTTGTCACTACTTTCTGCTTTAGATATTTTAAAAGCTGTATAGTGATATCTCATTGCGGGTTTAATTTGTACTTCCTTGATGGCTAATGATGCTGAACATCTTTTCATGTGTTTAATTACCATTTGTATATCTTCCTTGGAGAATTTCTGTTAATGTCTTTTACCCTTTTTAAAATTGGATTGTTTTTTGAAAATGGGATACTGGGATAGCTCAGTAGGTAAGTGCTTGTCTCACAATCATGAGTTCTGAGGTTTGATTTCCAGCCCAGGTCTCAGCCTATGCAAACCCCGTATACTGAACTGTGGCACAACTGGTAACCACTGGGATGGTTCAGCAGTAAAGGTTCTTGCCTCCCATAGGTTTGATTCCTGCCCCACATGACCCCACATCCACCTGTGTGGAATGAAATCATGTCACATCTAATGATGTACAACTATGGAGACTGCTCTGGGCCCTTCCCACTTCCCTTTCTCTCTTTCTCTCTCTCACAGCTTCTCTCAAAAAACAATAAAATAATTTTTTTTCATTAGATTGTTTTTGTTTCTTACTGTTGAGGTTTTGGAGTTCTTCATATACTCTAAGTACCGGCTGACTGTCAGATACGAGGTTTGCAAATATTTTCTCCCATTGTATGGTTTGTCCTTTCATCCCCTTAACAGGGTCTTTCACAGAGCAAAGTTTATTATATTTCCCTTTTATGGATCATCTTTTGGTGTCAAGTGTAAGAACTCTTTGCCTGAGTCCCCCAACCTTGCTCATTCTATGGTTTCATTACACCATGAACAACTATGACAATCATTCCACTGCTATCTGCTCCTGAAACTGAAAATGATTTCACACTATTCCAAGCTTCCAGATTACAAGTAATGAAGCACATGTGCAGTCATTGCAATGCTCTGCTCAAATCTTCAAAGATTCCCGGACTGAATAAAAAGTACAGACTCTCCTGCCTGGAATTGTAAATCCCTCAGGCACCTTTCCTGCTTCTGCCCAACTAATTCCCAATCCCCCAAACACATACCACACTCCAGCCAAACTATCATCCGCTCACCAAAAAGGGCTTATAATTACAGTGGCAGCAGAGATGTGAAATAAAAGAGTGGGAATTCTGAAGATAAAGCTCCCCTTCTGCCACTGAAAATATCACCTAATTTACCAATATCCATTTCAAATATCGCCACCTCCATGGAACCTTTCTTGAATGCCCCCAACTCGTAAGGTGACCAGATGTCCCGCTTTTGGCGGGACATTCCTGATTTTTAACAATTTGTCCTGCATCCCGCGGTGTTTTAAAAAAGTCCCAATTTTTGGAAAGAATGCATGACAAGCTAGGGAACGGCGGGAGATAGACCAAATTTTTAATCAAGAGCCCCCTCTCCCCCGGTCAATGGTGTCCCGCTTTACCAATGTTAAAATCTGGTCACCTTACCAACTGGCATATGTTATCTCCCTCACTTCACTAATCCAATAGCACCTTTGTACCTTTCTTACTGTGCTTACCTTAAGCTCCCATTTGTACCCTAATCCCATCCATTTTCTACATCAGACTGTCTGTGGGCAGAAACTGTGTCAGATCATCTTTGATTCCTCTGGAGGACCTCGTACATAGCAGAGATCATGAATAATTAATTTGACTAGAACCACCCTCAGCATCATTTCAGTTCAGACACATAAGGTCTATTTGCCACATACACTGTTAAAAACAAAGTAAAATGGCAAATGTAGCTCATCTATCTAGCCTGTGAATCAGCTTTAAAACATTTTTAAGCATTCCTTCTTTTCTTTCACATTTTTTTCTCCACACATGACAGCAGAAAGAATAAACACTAAAACCAACACCATACTGAAATTTTAAACACGTCTGTGACTAAGAGTCTCAAATCAGAAGGAAGTAATATTTCATTCTGTCTTTAATGGAAGAGTATGCCATTTCCCTAACAGTTTCTCTAGAAACCTACTGCTTCAACTTTATTTGCAATGCTTCTCTCAGTAACCCTTCAGCTCCCTCAGGAATTTATCAAGGTGAGAAGGTGACTGGGACCAGCAAACCCATGGTTACTAGGAATTCTAGGAAAAGAAGCAGCAGATTGTGTTCTCTTTTTAAGCTCAGCTCTTCCCTATCAAATAAACGTCTACTGTTTCCAGAACTGCACACAACACATTGATTATGACTGATAATGCTCACTTAATTAAACAACTGAATCAATACAGCCATAGAAGTCTTGGTTATTTCCTAAAACAAACACAAACAAAGAGAATAAAACCTCAGAGCATTATACATAATGAAGATACAACCAAACACCTGTCGTTTGTAGTTGATTTGTTTTTCAACTCTAGCAAGTGGTTTGGGTCTTTTGGTTTATAAGATGTTTTTTCCAATTATGATATGAGATCAAGAAAAGATCACTTGCTCATAAGAATGTAAAAGTCTTCCTATTTTCCTGAATAGGCTGCTTCTCTCAGATTTAAATTTAATTTCATGACTATCTCTTTACCATCTACATTCTTTCTGCATAGAGTTTTCTCACATCACTAGCTTTCTCCATGTGGTTTCTAGAGATTATAAACTCTCCTCTTGAATTCACTCAGTCGGGAATAATCTTTCTGATGTGGTTTCACCAGCTATAACAACATAAACGTGGGAGCTTCCAAGGAAAGCATAAAATAAGTTTCCTGTCAAGATCTGTTCTAGAGTTTCATTTTGTTTTTATCCTGCAGCGGATGTGGTGGAACCAGATAGTACAAGCCTTGTTTAAGTCATTCATTCATTCATCCATTCATTAATTAATTAATTCATTCACATTCAGCTGACATTATGAGGATCTGCTATAAGATCAGTCACTGATGATGGACAGTAACCAGATTTTAACATTGGTAAAGCGGGACACCATTGACCGGGGTGGGGGCGGGGGGTTCTTGATTAAAAATTTGGTCTATCTCCCGCCGTTCCCTAGCTTGTCATGCATTCTTTCCAAAAATCGGGACTTTTTTAAAACGCCACAGGATGCAGGACAAATTGTTAAAAATCGGGACTGTCCCACCAAAAGTGGGACGTCTGGTCACCTTAATAGGGGAAGATTCAAAGTTAAAATTAACTGTAGCCAGAACCAGAGAGAGCTCTCAGAACAGACAAGAGGTCAGTTCTGATGCTATGGTACCCCAGAAAAACAAGCATCTAATTTTATGTAGGAGATCCCTCTTAGGGGACATTACATTGGCCTCAAGCCTTAGAAGAAAAATAAGAAGAAGGGGCAAAGGTCATTCCAAGCAGAGGGACAGCCTATGTAAAAGGCTAGTGAATGAACAAGTCATGAATGAGTATGGCAAATCTGGAAGTAAAGAGTAAATAGTTCCATGTGATTTGTAGGTATATAAAGTGTTAGTTCACTGATCTGCAGAGGGAGATTGGAGTGGAGATTTTAAAAGGTTTTGCTTTGCTGAAATTAATGCTGCTGTTTTGACTGACACAAGGAAAAATGGGGCATCTGAGCAGCACTTTCACATCTTTTACCTCATTGGTTCCACACTGCTGTGGCAGGAGGAGGGATTCTTTACATCCATTCTATAAACAGGCAACCTGAGGCCCAGAGTTACTAGGGGACTTGCTTAAGCTCACCTCAGTCTCGATTGTATCAAAGTCTATTCTCATTGTTCTGCATTACACAGTTCCCCATGACAAGTAAAAAGGAAGGGGAAAAAACAGATAAAGTCATTTCAAAATATCTCAGAATATGAGCTCAGAAAGCCTGCTTTCAAAGCAATCAGGTATAAATATCCCTTTCACTTAGCTACTCTTATAAATCTACTTCAAACCTCACCTGCTCCATAAGGGGTATGGGATCACTCTAGCCCACAAGGATCACCCTTGCCAGGAGCTACTTAAGCACAGCCTTTTTCATTACCTTAATTTCTTGCCATCCATTGTTCATGTGCTCCTTCTGAACCAGTCTTATTTATATCTTAATTGGTAACCTCCTTCAGATGTCTCATTCAGGTCTTTTTACCCAACAATCCCCAGCTCAATCCCTTACATACAGTACATATTCATTAAACTTTGGTTCCCTAAGTTCAGATGTGACCTGGCTCTGAGAAAAATGTTTAAAGACTGTAGAACTTCCTCCAAAAGAATAATGGAACCCAGATAGTCTACAAGCAATATTTTAACAAACATTTGAGGGAAAGGTAGTTCCTATGCTATTTAAGCTGGTCCAGAACAGAGAAAAAGATAAAATACTACCTAAATCATTCACAAAGTCAATACAGTACAATAGTAAAACTTGACAGATACACTTCTAAAATAAATACTAGATTCCATTATAAGTATGGAAGTTTGAATCATGGTTAGAACACTTACTAGTTTTTATCTCCTTAGGAATATTATTTAACCTTTCTATAAATATGCTTTTTATTCATAATATAATAAATAAAATAATAGTATAATATGATAATATAGGGTTAGTCCAAGTTCAGAAAAATAACAATGATGATGATGCTTCCATTTATTGTTTACCTGGCACTGTTCTAAGACATTTATAAGGGCTGTCCAGAAAGAATCCAGCCATGAAATATGGCGATAGGACATGAACCCAGTAAGTCTGGCTCTAGGTCCCCATATTATTAGCAACTCCTCAAATCATTAATTTTTTTTTTATGTTTTTGTTTTTTATTGTTTTTAACAGAGAGAGAGAGAGAGAGAGAGAGAGAGACAGAGACAGAGAGACAGAGAGACAGAGACAGAGAGGGAACTGAACTGGGGAAGTTCCCAGTTCAGCATGTGGTTCCGCACGGGCCAGGGCTGGGACCCAATCCTCGGTCCCCAGAGCTTCAAAGTGAGCACTTAACCCACTGAGCCATCCCGGCTTTCCCTCAAATCATTAATATTAATATCATATTAACATGTCAAAGGAAAATATATAATTCATTTTATGATTGCAGAGAATAAAGAGCAGGAGGAGAAAAACAAAAGCTTTCACAAAAACAAAACAAAAATACTTTTAGCTATGTGAGGTAATCTTTATTATAATAAGGAATATTTGTATTGAACCAAAAGTCAATACTTGGCTTAAGTTTAAAATAACGTCACAAATAAGACCAACCAAAGAGTTTGCACCACTCTTTATTAATTAAAACTGTTCTGAGAGTTGTAGCTAATGTAATAATGCATGGAAGTAAAGAGGCTTAAATATTACACAGGAGGTGATTTCAATGTGGATTTAAAAGAATCAAGAGAATCAACTTAAAATTTACACTAATTGCAGAGCTCAGAAAGGAACCTGGCTACAAAATAAAGCTACTAAATAGTTGTTCTATATATCTGCCCACCACCTCCCCACCCAAAAAACTGTTAAAAGTATAATAATCCTACTTCAAATAACACAAAATTATAAAACAATTAGAAATAAACTTGGCAAGGATTGCAAAGAAACAGACCATATGAACAGAACATAACTACAAAAACTGGCTGTATAAAAGACAAATAAATGCAAAGTCTAGACTCTAGACATTGCCTGTAATTCCAAGATTTTCTCGTGTGTGTGTGTGCATATTTGTGTTTTAGGAGTTGTGGGGGTCACTGACCCATCACTCTTTTCAAGAAGGGGAATGGATGAAGAAAACTATGAATTTCTTTTCTTTTTTTTTAATCATGGGGCTGGCAGTGATGAATAAATACCCAGATATCAGAATTTAAAATTCAAAGTAAAAGCTGTGTATACTCATGTATCAGTAAGCAAATGGATGGATATAACAGGGGGATATATTTCAGAAATAGTTATCTAAGAATTTAGTATTTGATAAAGTTGGCATTTCAAGTAAATGTGTAAAGAATTGCTTTTTGAATAAATGATGCAGAAAACCAATTGGAAAAAATTTAGTGTCATAACAGAAGGAAAACTTTCTTAAAAAAGAAATCATAGCCTTTTTCTCACTTTATTTCACTGGTTGGAAAGCAGATATGATGACTAGAGCCCTACAAGCCATTCTGTAACAATTAATATGAGTAAAGTTAGGTGACAGAGTAGTAGTGTGTTGAATGGAATCTAGGTTCCTGAGATTTCCTGAAGTGAACCCTGGGCTGGTAGCTAGCTACTGGATTTCTTTTATGAGGGAAAGTGTATTTCTATTTCTTAAGACAGTTATTTGGGAGTTTCCTGTTATATGTACCTGAATTGAAGCTTAACTAATAGATTCCTACTTAACATTTTCTCCCAAATAAGAACTTTTTAAAGAATAACCATTTTCAAAATAAGCCAGATTATAGAAAAATAGAAGTATTAGGCTAAATATTTCAGAAAGCTTATATAAGTCCTAAGTGTACTTACAAAGGCAAATAGGTAAAAAAAAAGAATTGTGTAAGAATTAAAGTTGTTAAACTAGGATCATTTTCTTTATTTCCTTTTCAGATAATTTGTTGTTATTATAATAAATGTCTTTTACATGATGAAAGAAATATATGAAAAAGTAGACACAATAAAGAAAGAACAAGGACGATGAAAGCATGGGTGGATATGGAATAGAACCAAACAGAAATATTAGAAATTAAAAAAAAAACAACAAAAAACAAAGACCTAAACCAATAGATGAGTTTAAAAACTGATTACATAAAGTTAAATAAATATTTGATGAACAGAAAACACATCTCAGGCAATCTTATAGAGCACCCCATGAAAAGCCAAGAGAATTGAGAACATGAGATCTAATACACATCTAGTAAGAGTTCTACAAGAAGAGAATACAGAGAAGACAGAATACTTGAAAATATAATGGATAAGAATATGCTAAAGCTTACAGAAAATATGAAACATCATATATTAGAAGCATGAGTTACCATCAGAATAAAGGAAAAATAAATTCTATATTTATATATACTGTGGTGAAACTTCAGTATACCAAATCAAAGAGAACATCACTGAAGCAGCCAGAGAGTAAAACAACAAATCAACTACATGGGAATGGAAATTACACTAACAATTGCTAAAAGAAAGGAGGCTGCTCACATGACAAACAATTTTCAGAATCCGAAATCAAGAAAAGTATTTATTTAGAAAACTGACTCTCTGATCATAACATGTGAAACATGTTAATTCCTTATGAAAACAAAAGACGCAAAGCTAAAGCCTGGGTTTTATATTAAGCTCTTTTTATGAAATTATTGACTTGAAGGATACTAGAGATCATCTTACCCAGCTTGCTCCTTTAATAAATGAGGACCTGAAGCCCAGGTTGTAAAGTGATTTGTCTAAAGACAATTTAGTTTGTTTCATTGCAGATCTGGGTCTAGAACTTTTAACATTTTCCATTAACCTCCTTGCAAGTAGAAATCTGCAAAGTTGGAATTTTCTTTGTAGCTGGTTCTATTTGCCTTGAAACACTTATTAAAAAAACCTTAATTAATCTATCAATTTATAAACACACACACATAGTCACATCTATACAACCTCTTGCACACACTAATGATGATTACCGTAGATTAGAGAACAGACCAGAGGATGGTCAGGTAAATCAGAAATTCTTGGCAAATCCGAAGCAGCTCTTGTGTAGTTTGTATTACTACAGAGATACTCCTTGGTGACTAGTATTTTCTGTCTAGTGCAAGAGATGGCTTAAGACTCTTTTAAATGCACTGCTAACAGCCTTTTCATTGTTCAGCACTACTGAAGTCCTACTGCATTTTGTAGTTCTACTTTTTCTCTCTGGATAAATTGGAGAACACGCTATCATCTTCTTTATGAAACTTCAGGTGGTAATTTACTTGAGGGTCAAGATTCTGGATGTTAGTGTGAATGGTTCACACATTGAAACAGAAATATACTTGGAAAAATTAAGCCCAAGGTATCTTGTTAGTTAAGCCTAGAATTGTAGTGCTGAAAAGAAGTCAAATTCCTCTAAATTACTGCTGCTCAAAGGTGCTCCATGGACCAGCAGCCTTAAGCATCACCTGAAGCTTGTTATAAATGTAGACTGAGGCCTACCTCTGATTCTCAATCAGAATATGTATGTATATTATCAAGATCCCAGGATGACTCAGATCAAGAAGAAAGCTTGAGGGCTGATCTAACCATCTAAAAGTGAGGCAGTCCATCCTATTTTTATGTCACACCATATATTTCCTTTTCATGTTTTTTTTTTCTTCTGTTCAGTCATTCCTTTATAGCATGTGTATTTATATTCTCAGCACCTCTGCTTTTTGAAAAATAAAATTCCTAGAAGTGAACACTAGACTTCAAAATACTATTAGAACCATAAGACTTTTGAGTAAATCTCTATCTCATTCAAAAGTAATTTCTAACACCACTAAAATAAGTTTAATTCAATGATTGCTTCAATTACCCTAGTGAAATAGGAAACATATTTGTGTGTGTGTGTGTATGTGTGTACACAAAGGTTAAACTAGGTTCCTGGTACCAATTACAATGTGTGTGTGTGTGTGTATTGAGGGCACACCAACAAGCCATTCTCCAGATACCAGCAGGTTGTCTGAGAATTAAGCTCAATTTTATACCATCTACCAGGAGATAGCATCAGATTCCACAAACTGAGGGTTTAGTTCTATAAGATTGTCCCTAACTTCCACTTCAGATGCCAGTAACAGGTCCAGGTTGTACTTCTGGCTATATAACAGAGGCTCCCAGGACCTTCTCTTTGGGTTCCATTAACTTGTTAGAGCAACTCAGAGAACTCAGAGAAACATTTTACTTACTAGATTACTGGTTTATATAAAAATATATCAGGAACAGCTAGATAGAAGAGATACAAGGACAAAATATCAGAAAAGGACACAAAGCTTTCAGACCCTCTCCAGAAATGCCACTTTCCCAGAACCTTCATGTTTTCAGCAAACCAGAAGTTCCTAGAACCTCATGCTTTGGAGTTTTTATGGAGGCTTCATTACATAGGCGTGATTAATTCCTTGACCACTGGTGGTTAATTCAACCTCCAGCCCCCTTTCCCTTCCCTGGAGGTTTAAGAGGTGGACAACATTTCAAACCTCTAATTACTAGGTTGGCTCCATTGGCAACTAGCCCCCATCCTTAAGCTCACTTCAAAAGTGAGTTCATTCACGTAACAAAAACACCTCATTATTCTCATCATTTAGGAAATTTTAAGAGTTTGGAGAGCTGTGAAACAGGAAGTATGAAAGAAGATTAAACATATTATATATGAGAAATATATTTGGTTAACTGAATGATCAAATACCTACTTCTTATAAATCACAATTTTGCAAAGGTAAACAAGAAAACAATCTAATCAGTTATGGAGGGAATTCAGCTCTGTGTTATTTCAATTTTATAATAATCAATTATATTTTTTAAAAGATTAATTTTATTATATATGACAGAGACAGAGAGAAGGGGGAGGGCCCACAGCAGTCTCCATAGTTGAATGCCATCAGTTTTCAATACAGTTTCATTCCACACAGGGCAGGAACTGGGCCTGGGGCTCCCACATGGGAGACATGCCCCACAAGCTGGGAGCCAAACCAGGGACCTCCCACATGGGAAGCTCACCCAGGCAAGAAGTGAACTGGGACCATACCCCATTCAGCACATGTGTCTGCATGACCAGGGCCAAGATTCGATCCTTGGACCCTGGGGCTGCAAGGGGAGCACTTAACCCACTGAGACATCCAGGATTCCCCATAATCAATGATTTTAAGTTTTCCTTAATGGTGTTAATTTTTTAAGTGCAAAAAAAGCAGTTAATGTTGCATTTTTCTAAGTTGTTACTAAATATACAAATAAGCCATCTAGAATCTCAAAATGTAGAATATTTTCAATGTTCTTTTAACAATTAGGAAACAACTAGGAAATAGTTTTCTTATGCTATTTAATGCAGCAGATCTGGACTTTAAATTCTCCAAGAAATCTTAATTTAAAGGAACAGTAACAAAATGACCAAGAAGGCCCTCACTGGCAGTCAAACGATAATTTTACCTCACAGCTTCACTTTATAATCAAGAAATCCTTTATAAAAGGCATTAAAAGATTTTATCTAATATAGCACTTGTATTTTTATTGCAGTCACAGAATGATTCTTAAATGTTTAAATCAGCATGTTTTTATAGAATACAATGCAAATTTTTAAATAACTGAATTACTTTTTAATTTTAGAAAGCACAAGTAGTAACAGCATAGTCTGATCAATAATTGTTTTTTTGTTTTGTTTTTTTTTTTAAATATATTTTTATTTATTTATTTATTTTGACAGAGGAAAGAGAGAGAGAGAGATACAGAGACAGAGAGAGAACTGAACTGGGGGAGCTCCCAGTTCAGCATATGGTTCCACACGGGCCGGGGCCGGGATTCGATCCTCGGTCCCCGGGGCTGCAAAGTGAGCGCTTAACCCACTGAGCCATCCCGGCTTCCCAATAATTGTTTTGAAAGAATTGGATAAACAATTGAAGTATAAAAATAGTTATATATTTACCTCTTATTCCCTCCCCTCCAAAAATGATTAAATATTTGTGGGAAAAAAAACACACCATAAAAGCAGAGGAGAAAAAAGATGGCAGCATGAGAGGAGAACCCCGATACCTACCTGGGAAGAGACTTATGAACAAAGGGGAATCCACAGGGGAAACCCTGAGAAGCAACCTCAACTAAGAGAACCACACAATGCAGAACAACACCCAAAAGTTAGAGAAAAAAGGGGAGAATGAAAGAGGGAAGGAGAAGCAGCGGTTTGGGGACAGGAACTTGGAGCACGGCCGGGACTAGCAAAAACAAAGGGGGATTGAGGGACTACAGTCAAAGTGGAGCTACATCGAGGGCGGTTTGGAAGCTGAGACCTAAGGAGAGTGGAAGCCCCACAAGACTGTGAACAATTTCACATCCGAACTCAAGGGGCAGCACACGGTGCCCTAATCAGATCACGGAGCCTGAGGTGGAACAGAAACTGTGGAGCAGGGCGGCTGCACTTCCCGGCAGCTGGGGTGAGAGCAGGGCACCAGCCCACAACAGCTCAGTACCCCTGATTTACGGAGAAGATTGACTGTGAGGGAGCACCTTCTGAAGACAGGGCTCTTAGAGTGAGGGCTGGGGCTTGAATGGACACAGCTGCATTAGACGTGCTTAGAGTGAATCCAGCGGTCTTTGAGACCCTGCAGAGCCGCGGGCCAAGAGCGGAGGCGGGCCAGCTGCGGCCTGTGCGCCCCAGGGCTTTTGACACCCCATTGACCCGGACGCTGCGGGGCCATCAAGGCACCGCCGCCACCACCTACACATACAACCAGCTTCCAGCGCCCCGCCCACCTGGACGCCGAGGCGCCACCCATGCAACCAGCCTTTCAGCACCCAGCCCACCGGGCTGCTGCGGTGCTGAAGCCAGCGAACATGACCTGGCTTTTGGCGGGCCCCCGACTGGGCCGCAGCTGAGCCCCCTCCCGCGTGATCAAGGGGGTCTCTGCGAATCCCCAGCTCACCCGCACCACCACCCTGCAGGCACCACTCACTGACGCAATTAAAGGAAAAGCAGTCAAGAAGAGGGGAGAAAGACCAGAGCTCCTACACCCCGCTCGCACTGAACCACCAGCCCCCCTGCTGAAAGAGGAATCTGCTATTGTGTCTCAGGCCTGCTCTAGCTCCTACTCACATGTCCCCATCCCTGGCCACACCCTAACTACCCTGCTTTCTAACAGCTAAGACAGCAACCTGAAGAACAACCCTAGGACATAGAAACTGATGGTTTCCCCCAACCCTCTCACAAAACCTCCTCCTCCCACAACTGAGCCCATAAGAAAAAATAAAGAGAAGCCCATCTGTTAGGCAAACACCCAGAAGGAAAACATACTCATGCGTAAAGCAAAAAGAACCACATCAAACACAATGCATACCTCAGAATCCAAAGCCCCTCCAGAAGATCAGAGGCATTCTTTAGAAAAGGAGCTTGCACACTTGAAAGCAAATCTAAGTGAAACAGAATTCAGGGCTGCAATACTCAAGACACTCAGAGAGCTCACTCAAAGCTGGCAAAGTACCCAGACACAGTTAAATGACCTCAACAAGAAATTTTCTGAGCAAAATGAGTACTTTACCAATAAAATTGAGAAGTTAGAGCAGAACCAAAAGGAACTCCTTGAAATGAAAGGCATCATAGGATAGCTGAAAAAAGAATTGACCAGCATAGGAAACAGGGCTGACCAGCTAGAGGGAAGAATGAGTTAAATCGAAGATAGAAACATGGAAATGTCACAGAGGGAAGAAGAAAGGGAAATGAGAATCAAGAGAAATGAAAGAGCCCTACAAGAACTCTCTGACTCCATCAGAAAGAACAATATTAGAATAATAGGAGTACCAAAAGGAAGAGAGATGAAATCTTCTCAAGTCTACTAAAATAAATAGTAGATGAGAATTTTCCTAACCTATAGAAAGAACTAGCACCCCAAATTCAAGAGGAAAACAGGAGCCCTAACTACTTAGACCCTAGCACAGTGGTCGGCAAACTGCGGCTCGCGAGCCGCAGTTTGCCAACCACTGCCCTAGCAGATCTTCTCCAAGGCACATTGTTCTGAAGATGACAAAAACCAAAGACAAAGAAAGAATCCTCAAGGCTTCCAGGGAAAAACAAAATATAACTTTCAAAGGAAAAACTATCAGGCTGTCACCAGACTTATCAGCAGAAACTCTGCAAGCCAGGAGAGAATGGAGCCCAATATTCAAAATATTAAAAGAGAGAAATTTTCAGCCAAAAATTAACTATCCAGCAAAATTAACCTTTAGATATGAAGGAGGAATTAGGCCTTTTCAGATATACAGAAGATGAGGGAATTCTCCAGCTCAAAACCGGCATTCCAAGAAATACTGAAGGAGGCTTTTCGGCCTGAATCAAGAAATCAAAATAAATGGAGAAAAGTTGGGACAACAAAAAAATAAAAAGGAAAGAAGAAATGGATACAGGATATCCTCATATATCAATCATCACCCTGAATATAAATGGACTGAATTCACCAATAAAGAGGCACAGGGTAGCAGACTGGGTTAAGAAACAAAATCCAACTATATGCTGCCTACAAGAGAGATACCTCAGCCACACAGACAAACATAGACTCAGAGTAAAAGGATGAAAAACAATACTCCAGGCAAATGGCAGTCAGAGAAAAGCTGGAGTGGCCATACTGATTTCTGATGAAAAAGACATCAGGATAAAAAAAATAATAAGACATAAAGATGGACATTGCATTTTGATAAAAGGGACAATACAACAAGAAAACAAGACACTCATCAATATATATGCCCCTAATCAGGAAGCACCAAAATTTATAAAGCAACTACTAACAGATCTAAAAAAATTTGACAAAAATACAATTATAGTAGGGGATCTAAACACCCCCCGTGACAACATTGGACAGATCATCCAAGCAGAAAATAAATAAGGAGATTGCAGCTTTAAATGATACATTGCAGGAAATGGAGATAATTGACATTTACAAGTCATTCCATCCTGCAACACAGGGCTATACATTTTACTGTAGTGCACATGGAACATTTTCAAGGATAGACCATATCCTGGGACTTAAATCCAACCTCACCAAATTTAAGGGCATCCAAATCATACCAAGTGTATTCTCAGACCACAAAGCGTTGAAACTAGAGATCAATTGAAAAAGATCAAGTGCAGAGAGAACCACATATACGTGGAGATTGAACAACATGCTATTAAAAAGTGACTGAGTCAAAGAGGAAATAAAACAAGAGATTAAAAAAATTGTAGAAACAAATGACAATGAAAACACGACGTACCAACATTTCTGGGACACAGTGAAAGCAGTATTAAGAGAGAAATTTATATCATTACAGGCCTATCTCAAGAAACAAGAAAAACTACAAGTAAACACCCTCAAATCTCATCTTACAGAGCTAGAAAAAGAAGAACAGAGGTCCCCCAAAGCCAGCAGAAGAAAAGAATTAATAAAAATCAAAGCAGAACTTAATGAAATTCAAAACAGAAAAACAATAGATAAAATCAATGCCACAAAGAGCTGGTTCTTTGAAAAAATCAATAAAATTTACAAACCACTGGCTAGGCTCACCAAAGGGCAAAGAGAAAAAATCTCATATTTCCAGAATACGAGATGATAGGGGAGAGATCACAACTGATACTTTAGAAATACTAACAATCATAAGAGATTATTATGAAAGACTCTATGCCAACAAATTTGACAGTCTAAAGGAAATGGAAAAATTTCTAGAAACACGTAGTTTACATAAACTGAACCAAGTAGATTTGGATAATCTAAACAGACCAATCAACAGTACAGAACTTGAAACAATTATCCAAAAATTGCCCAAAGGCAAAAGGCCTGGACCAGATGGCTTTACCGAGTTCTACCAATCATTCAAAGAAGAACTAATGCCCATCCTCCTCAAACTACTCCAGAAAATTCAAGAGCAGGCAGTACTGCCCAACTCTTTCTATGAAGCTAATATCACCCTAATACCAAAACCTGGGAAAGACAATACCAAAAAGGAAAACGATAGGCCAATCTCACTGATGAACACTGATGCAAAAATCTTAAATAAAATTTTAGCTAACAGAATACAACAATGCATTAAAAAGATTATTCACCATGACCAAGTGGGATTCATCCTAGGGGCACAAGGATGGTTCAACATACGCAAATCAATCGATGTAATCCAACACATAAACCAAACAAAGGATAAAAACCATATGATTATCTCAATTGATGCAAAAAAAGGATTTGACAAGATACAACACCCATATATGATAAAAACACTAAATAAAATGGGAATTGAAGGAAAGTACCTCAACATAATAAAGGCCTTATATGACAAATCCTCAGCAAATATTATACTGAATGGGGAAAAGCTGAAGCCTATTTTCCTAAAATCAGGAACAACACAGAGATGTCCCCTGTCACCATTGCTGTTCAACATAGTTCTGGAGGTTCTAGCCAGAGCAATCAGACAAGAGAAAGGAATAAAAGGTATTAGAATCGGGAGAGAAGAAGTTAAACGGTCACTCTTTGCAGATGACATGATCCTGTATATAGAAAACTCTAAAGACTCTATCAGAAATCTATTACAAATAATAGACAAATACAGTAAAGTCGCAGGCTACAAAATCAATGTCCCAAAATCAACTGCATTTTTGTATGCCAGCTATGAAACTTCAGAAAGAGAGATGAGAAGATCCATTCCCTTTGCCATTGCAAACAAAAAAGTGAAATACCTAGGAATAAATCTAACAAAGAACGCGAAGGACTTATTCTCTGAAAACTCTAAGACACTCTTAAAAGAAATTAAAGAGGACACAAAGAAATGGAAAGACATTCCATGTTCATAGATTAGAAGAATCAACATAGTTAAAATGGCCATACTCCACAAAGCAATATACAGATTCAATGCTATTCCCATCAAAATCCCACATTCTTTCAAGAAATAGATTTTAAAAATCATCAAATTTGTATGGAGCCACAAAAGACCATGAATTGCAAAAGCTATCCTAAGAAAAAAGGATAAAGCTGGGGGCATCTCACTGCCTGACTTTTATCTGTACTACAAAGCCTCAGTAATCAAAACACCTTGGTACTGGCAGAAAAACAGGCACATAGACCAATGGAACAGAATTGAAAACCCAGAAATAAACCCACAAATATATGGACAGATTATTTTTGACAAAGGAGGGAAAAATATACGTATTTTCCGGCGTATAAGACGACCGGGAGTATAAGACAACCCCCTAATTTTACAGTTAAAACATAGGTTTAGGCCTATATTCGCTGTATAAGACTACCCCCCACTTCCGAGGCTGTAGTCTTATACAGCGAATATAGGCCTAAACCTAAGTTTTAACTGTAAAATTAGGGGGTCGTCTTATACGCCCGGTCGTCTTATACGCCAGAAAATACAGTACAGTGGGGAAAAGAAAACCTCTTCAGTAAATGGTGTTGGGAAAAATTGGAAAACCACATGC
This sequence comes from Craseonycteris thonglongyai, assembly GCA_004027555.1. Classification (NCBI taxonomy): domain Eukaryota; kingdom Metazoa; phylum Chordata; class Mammalia; order Chiroptera; family Craseonycteridae; genus Craseonycteris; species Craseonycteris thonglongyai. The sequence goes on from PVKE010015810.1 coordinate 32,112, forward strand.
AAAAGGCTGAATGTGAACTGCGATCTCTCACCATATACCAAAATTAACTCAAAATGAATTAAAGACCTCCAAATAAGAAAGGAAACAATAAATTGCATAGAAGAAAACATTGGCACTAAACTTATAGACCTGGGATTCAGGGAGGACTTAATGAATCTGACTGCAATGGCAAGGGAAGTAAAAGCACAAATGAATGGGACTTTATCAAGCTAAAAAGCTTCTGCACTGCAAAGGAAACCATCAACAAAGCAGACAGGCAACCAACCAACTGGGAAAACATATTTTCAAACAATGCATCTGATAAGGGGCTAATATCAAAAATATACAAAGAACTTGTACAACTCAACAATAAAAAAACAAGCATTCCAATTAAAAAATGGGCAGATGACCTTAGCAGACACTTCTCTCATGAAGACATACATATGGCCAACCGATATATGAAAAAATGCTCAACTTCACTAGCAATTAGGGAGATGCAAATAAAAACCACAATGAGATACCATCTCACACCTGTTAGAATGGCTATAATCAACAAGTGCTGGAGAGGCTGTGGAGAAGGAACCTCATACACTGCTGGTGGGACTGTAAACTGGTACAACCACTATGGAAGGCTGTATGGAGATTCCTCAAAAAACTACGAATGGAATTACCATATGACCCAGCCATCCCTCTACTGGGCATCTACCCAAAAAACCTGAAAACCTTAATCTTTAAAGATGTTTGTACCCGCATGTTCATCGCAGCACTGTTCACAGTGGCCAGAACATGGAAACCACCAAAAT
>PVKE010015811.1:0-32882 GCA_004027555.1 Craseonycteris thonglongyai
AAATGCTGAGTTCTGAGAAATAACTTGGTAAATTAGTATAGGTCTGAATAAGCTAATGTACAGGTCCTATAGTGGGTAAGAACATGGGGTCTTATTCAACCTGCTAAGTTCATAATCCTGGCTCTACTGCTTACTAGCTATCTGATTAAAATCTGTACCTCAGTTTCCTCATTTGTAAAATGGGGATAACAACAGTACCAATATCAATGGTTTCTGGTGACAGTTAAACGATCAACTCAGGTTAGCACTTAGAAGAGTACCTGGCCAACAAAATGAGTTCAAATGTATTATTATTGTTATTATTTCCTTATTAAGAAACTTGTGCCATGTACTTGAATAATAGTATCTGAGAAACAAATATTTCTGGTTTTTAAATAATGTGGTGTAATCTCAAATACTTACATTCAAGTATCTTCTGTGGCATTCCAAATGGGACAAATGAAGTTTGCAATGAAAGTGACTTATTTTCGGTCACATCCAGAATTAACATCAAAAGGAGTAAATTCAAATCACAGTATACAGATTAAGTATAAATTGGCACTAAAAGTAAAATTATAGATTACCTCTAGTCTGCACCTATATCAATAAATAAAGTGACTACACAATTGGAAAGTATAGGAGAGAAAGTTCCAAGGATATTCTTAGTTTTGTTTTTTAATTTTAACATAATAAAATTAGACATCTTAAAGTTATTTTTTAAGAAAATCAAATGCTGAAAAACAAATCTAATCTATTGGTAAAAGCATGTTGGATAGCAGATTTCTGGAGAGTAAAAACCTATAACCCATTATTTAAAATGGAAAGAACAGTAATGCTTTCTCAATCCACCAAAGAACTCTTGTTGGCTTTTAAATATAAATATCACTAAAACACTTAAACACTTGTATATCCACCCCAAAGAAACTTTCCATAATATAATATATTTTAAACACCCAAATCCAGAATTAACAACACTTCAGAAGTTTTTCTATATTTCTTCATACATTAAAAATACTAATGCAGGATTCTTAGCAACATAAACATGACCAAGTTCATGTTAGCTCACCTTTTCAACATGCTATATCACTTCCTATTATTCTTCACATGTATGAGCTCTTCAGGACTCTTGGGTTCACCTATCTTATTTACAGGTGTTTCACATTTTTAGAAGACATTTTCACTCAATAATGTGTTAAGCTGAGGGTACTAATGCACAACCCAAGCCTACTGGGAGAGCAGCTCAGCTATGGATGCAATATATTCCCCGTCTTGCTTGGATGTTCCAGCAACCACCACACCAATTTGCTATAATGAGATTTTTGATTCAGGTAGTGAATTCCAGGTGAAATTAATCTTATAAGTTTTGTTTAAATAGCAAGACTTCATAGTAGGGATATCTACAGAGGTGTGTGGATTTAATGTCTCTTCAGTTACCAAAGCATTTATATGCATGTCTATGTGCATATGTTGGCATTAAAACTGACTCATTTGAAGTAAAATCCAGATAAAATTCTTAAGAGAAAAAAGCACTGTATTTATTAGGGAAAAGTATGTTTAAATGAATTTAAAAAATCTACTATTTGATGAAAGAACATCAACAGAGAGCTTCTAAATATAATAATTATTCTGTAAAAATTATTTTAAAGACAATCACTATTTTGAGCTCATTTTTTGAAGATCCATCTAAACTCCATGTAAAGTCCAGATTTTTATTAGGACTTCATCATATTACTTTTATCAAAATTAAGATGATCTGGTTCATTGCAAGCGTTGTCTCTCTTTTTAAAGATTTATTTGTATTATATTTTGGGAGAGAGAGAGACAGAGAGAGAGAGAGAGATATGGAGAAAAAGAGAAGGGGGAGGGCCCAGAGCAGTCTCCATTGTTGCACATCATTAGGTTTCTACATAGTTTCATTCCATGGGTGGGTGTGGGGCCACACAGGGCAGGAACCAGGCTGCGGGCCTTCTGAATGGGAGGCATGCCCCGTGAGCCAGGGGTAAACCAGGGCCTCTCACGTTGGAGGCTTGCCCCAGTGAGAACTGAACTGGGGGTACAACCCAGTTCAGCATATGGGTCCCCATGTGCTGGGACCAGGATTCAATCTTCCAACCCTGGGGCTGCAAGATGTGTGCTCAACCCGCTGAGCCATCTGGCATTCCCACGCTTGTTCTTAAAGCATATACAGAATGTGCATGCATTGTCTATTAGGAATAGTCAGGATTTTCAATTAGGGCTTGTCTAGTTTATTTCAGTTTGAATTTTAGTTCATATAATTTACAATTATATATTCTTTAATCAGTTATTAGCTTATTCACTGTCAAGTTGTCAAGTGAGACGAAAGTAAAGCAGGCAGTTTACAAGGACACAGATTCAGCCACCTTGCCAGTTACCCACTGGAGCTGACACTGTATAAAACAGCAATGAATGTCAAATTTAGTTTTCTAAGTCAATGTAAAATATACATACCCCCAAAATGTTCTGGGCCAATTAAGAAGATCTTAGCTGCAAAGACCCTTCCCCAAATCAACAACAGAAAGATACTAGAGGTGCCCAAACACAAAAGACCAAACACCTTGCCTACGCTCTATCTTAATAAAACTAGGTCACTCATAAGATGTGTGTAGGCAGGAATAAAGGCTCAACTAGGTCAAAAGTTCATCTCTGCAAATAGAACAAAGAGCAATAATCACACTTTCTAAAGGGAACAACAACAACAAAAAAAGACATGAGTGTTTAAGCCAAAGAAAGAAAGAATTATCTCCCATCTCCTAAGGGGAAAGGAAGCGCAACAGATCCCAGATTGAGTTGAGTTGGAATCAGAAATTGAGAGGCGCAGCTGAATAATGCTTCCCGATACTGTCAATCCATCTTTGAGTGGTTCAGGGGTGACAGCCTGGAAAATTATGAAGTCATTCTAAAGGACTGGATTTTTCTGAGAAAATGAGAGGATTTTATGCTGTGATTTATATACAGCCCAGAAGATTGTCTTCACAGAATTTCTATTAAGAAAATTTTCGACATTTCTTAGAAGATGAGCTATAAAATGAGATTTAGGCCCTCAAGCATGTTACTTCACTCAAAGTACTTTCACTTTAATTAGGCTGACCAGATGTACCATTTTAAATGGGACAGAAAACAACGATACTATCTCATTTCATATGATACATATGGTCAGCCTATGAACATCTTGAATTTAGCTCAGTGAGACTGGGCTGACCATACATACTATTTGATATTGGACAGTACCATTGTTTTCTGTCCTGTTTAAAATAGTACATCGGGGGAAGCTTGGATGGCTCAGTAGGTTAAGCGCTCACTTTGCCGCGCCGGGGACCAAGGATCGAATCCCGGCCCCGGCCCATGCGGGCCCATATGCTGAACTGGGGAGCTCCCCTAGTTCAGTTCTCTGTCTCTGTATCTCTCTCTCTCTCTCTCTCTGTCAAAAACAATAAATAAATAAAAAAAATTAAAATTAAAAATTAAAAAAAATTAAAATAGTACATCATGTGAGCCTAAAATGGACCTGTGATTTTTTTAAATATATTTTTATTTATTTGTGACAGAGAGAGAAAGAGAGAGAGACAGAGAGAGAACTGAACTGGGGGAGCTCCCAGTTCAGCATATAGTTCCAAACGGGCCAGGGCCGGGATTCGATCCCTGGTCTCTGGCACTGCAAAGTGAGCGCCTAACCCACTGAGCCATCCCGGCTTCCCCAAGGACCTGTGATTTTTAAGAAATTAAAAGTTTTTCAAATGTACTAAAACTAAGGCAGTGGAAAGCATTCCCATTCAAGACCATTTAATAAAAAACTGTCAATATTTTTCTAAGATTTAGAGAGACTACTACTTAATTTTATGAAAGACTAAAAACATATGTCTTAGTATGCATACAGAGCTTATCAGAAAGGCCAATTTCTGGAAGAAGACCCATTTAGGAACTGCTCACTCCTTCCACACCGGTGTCCACTCTCAGACTCAGGCAGCGACAAGGAACATTCAGGAACACCTCTCAAGCCCTCCAGAGAGCACCCGCCCGGCTGGACTCCAGATCGCCTACTGGCTGGCTCTGACTTCCCATGGTGGCCATCACCAGCTGACCTCCTTCTCTTCCTTTCTGACTCGCGACATCCCATTGACAGGACTGAGGGGTCCCAGGGACAGCCCTGTTGAGGGGTACACCAGCAGAGCAGTGGCTCCAGGGACGAGTTCACAAGGGATGTTAAAGCATTGCTGGGCTAAACAGCAAATTCGGGGCTAGTTGATGCAGGCTTGCACCAGTGACTCCTTACAAGTGAGAAGGATAGGACAAAGAAAAAGAGAAAGCTCTCTTCAATGTAAACAGTAAACTCTCTATCTTGACTGTGAACAGAAATAAAAGAGTCATTTTCAGTCTACACGGCCCTCTAAGCAGAGTGAATCCCGGTAACTGTGGTGTCTTTGCTAAGCATAACGGAAATGTGCATTTTGGGCATGAACGGCTTTCGACATACTTGAAGAAGTCGTAAGCAGCAGGCGAAGGGGTGCAGGTTTGCACAGAGAATCTTGGAAAGACCTACATGGCTCTGCAATAGGGAGAAAGGCCAGGAAAAGGCTAAGAGTCAGGAGGGTAAAGAGTGGGAATCACAGGGCGACAGGGCTGAGGAGAGACCTGGGAGAGGAGACAAACTGAATGGGGACTTTTCCAAGGTGTGGTGCAATTTCATTTCTATAAGTTTTTCTAAATCAGAAATAAATACCGGTATATCTAAGGTGACAGTTTGAAGAGATGTCATAATATTAACCTGTCTGTCTAAAGCAAACACATGTCTGGTTCCAACCATTGTCAGGCTCCATTAGACCAGGGCTGGTCTCCTTACCCAGTGCCCAGACCAGGGTCTCTAGGCAGAGGCAGACCCAGCTGGGAGTGGGGTGCGCAGCGTGGGTTGGGGCCACATAAAGGAGAAGGTGGAGGAGTACAAGAAGAGGCTTGGCTTGGACTGAGATGAACTTGAAAAAGATCCCTTTATAAATTACCTTTCCCTTGGTATGCTGGATTTTAAACTCTACCACAAGCTTAGCAATATAAGTATCAACAAGCAAGATAAATATATATTCAGGGGGCCTTGTATGGAGAAAAGTGATGTATAAAAAGAAAAAAGCCTAAAGTAGAAAATGAACGTGTTCACCAGGAATTGAGTGTTTTATAAACACTATAGAGGTAACTACAGCAGCCAGAAAATGTACTGTCCAGTTAACCTGCACACATAGGAGACTTCCGAGTATGAGGCAGGAGAGTATCTTTTCATTAGCTGACTGAAGACTTAGGACCACACAGGGTTCAGCTCCAGCTTCGCGTTGCCCAGGAGAGCTCTGTGGTGTTGAATGCAGCATTCCACAGCTGCTCTCCCTGCGCCTGCCCTGCATGGCCCCGTGGGGCTGTGGCAGCGCCTGTTTCTCCACAATCACAGACAGGCCTCAGGAGAAACTTCCCATCCATAATAAATGCCTGGCCCTATTTCACAGCAACAGATTCCCAGAAACGGGGAGTCCCTGGCCTCAGGGGCAAGGCTCGCAAACTGAGCAGATCTTTCTTTTCTTCTTGCCTTGTGACAAACTAGATAAGCCTCTCAGTAATTGTGGTAGGTAGAGTAAGTATTTAGATTACATACAGAGCCCAGCCAATCTTTCCTTTCTCTTTCCAGGGTCTGTAAAAACAAAAAGATGGAGGCATAGGTGCGGGGCTCCTTTCCCCCTGCCCTCCTCCCCACTTACACATTGTTGGACTGTTTTCCTCGATCCCCCCATAAGCTAGTGGAAGGTACAGATAGAATCGCCAGGCTCAGCACTTCCCCTGACATTTAAAGGCCAAGTCTCCTTGTATTGTACATAATGCTGTCTCCCCGCACACGTCTGAAAAGGACAGCTGAGAGAATTACTTGGGGGGGAGGAGGAGCCTTTGAAAGTTCACTGGGGTAAAAGGACTTGATTTATTGCAATTCTGCTGAACACTTTAGCTGAGAGCTGGTTTCATAAAATAAAGAGTTAAAATTAAAATCAAAGGATGAATTCATCCAGTTATTGTTTTCCACCTCTGTTCTTTATTGATTTTATTCTGGTTACCCTCTCAATAAGTAAAGACTTCGCAAAGAACTGGATCAATGCCATCAATAGAACCCGCTTCTCAAACGTTTCCCTTCGTAGTTGGGGCTTTTCCCTTGACTGCTGGGCCCTCAGTGCCAGAGACCCAGGTGTTACCTGTGAAAGAGATTCCACTGGTGGGAAAGCCATTTGTGCTAGCTCCACGTAAATCTCCCCATCTGAAGGAAGTACTTGGAAGGACTCACATATTCAGTACATATTTCTTTAAAATTCTTCCTCCTTTCCTTCTGCCCTGAGTTCATGGAAACCTGCTCATCCAAGAGCTGAAAGCACCCCAAAGCCATGTTGTTGACCTCCCAAACACTTGCACCCCACCTCTTGGCTCAGGAACTCACTGGTGATCCCTGGTGGGGGCTCATGTCTAAAAACGAATCACAACAACGCAAATTATTGAGTGCTGATTACGTACCACAGGCGAGGCTGGGCACTTTTCTTACATGATCTCATTTGGTCTTTGTCTGCACTTTACAGATGAGGAAACTGAGGTTAGATTGGTTTTGTAACTAGTTCAGGGTTACAAAGATTGTTAAGTGGCCACCAGGACGGTCACACCCAAATCCACACAAAGCTGCTCTAGGAATATTAATGTTTCCATATCTTTATTGAGTTAACAAGTCAAGTGCATTATGCATTTATTTCCAATAACATGGTGATCACAAGGCTTGTCTCTAGACCCTCCCCCAATACCAGAAAATTGAAGGAGAGATTAAAGTGATTTCAAAGTTTATAGACACTAAGAATTTCTGTGTAAGGACACAAGAGGGCACTGTACCCTTCTCTTAGTTGAGGAAACGTTTTCTTTTGCAGTTCCCAGCTCAGAGCCTCAAACCCCAGTGCGGGTTCTGCTCTGATTACTTGTATGAGCCTATAAATTAATACTGAAGTTCAGTTTCTCCATTTGCAAATTCAGGAAGGTGAGTGAAATGAGCCTTAGGCTCTCTTCTGTCTTAAGAATTGATGATTCCAACTTATTAACAGCTAGTCAAAGGAATTTATGATCTTCTTTTTAACAAGGACACTAATCACTACAAAGAAATAGATTGTTTCTTTTATATTTATTATACTTAAGCAGAAACTATGCTTATAGATTTAACTTGTCATATTTGCAAAATGCAAACCAATCCCTAGCTTGAGGTTGGTATTTATTTATTTTTGGTTGTCTGAGAATTTTGTCAAGTTTCTGGAGAAATGCTTTCCCTTTATACAGATTTGGGTTCTTACTTTCTTTTAAGGTTTTTATTTTTATTTTTATTATTGTTTTTGACAAAGAGAGAGATACAGAGACAGAGACAGAACTGAACTGGGGGCACTCCCCAGTTCAGCATATGGGTCCACACGGGCTGGGGCCAGGATTTGATCCTCGGTCCCCTGGGCTGCAAAGCGAGTGCCTAACCCATTGAGCCATCCCGGTTTCCCCTGGGTTCTTACTTTCATAAGGACCATTTCCAGTTGGCTAGCATTGGCTGTGTGCACTGACTGACTGAATGAATGGGCCAGTAGCTCACTTACTGTTTAGTGTTTTTATGACAGTTCCCTTCACCCCAAAGGCCAGGGTTTCAGTGCTCTGTGGGACAGTTTTAGGATATATTGTGGGAATTTTGAAATAAAACATCTTCACAGTCACCTAGCTTGGCTATAATTTTTCTCAGGGCAGGGTTATTTGAAGATTCATCTGACAAATGGCAGAATGGCAAAAATCCAGGGGAGTTCCTCAGCGTCAAGGACCAGAAGGGGTTTCCTCTGTCCTGTAAATGAAGCACTAAGCCAGTTGCTCCAACAGAGGGAAGGAAAAAAGGAGGAGGGAAAATCCAACAAGTAGCATCTAAATTACACAAAATGATGGGCTTAAAGGAAATCTGTACATTACACACAGCAGGGAAAGTGAACGGAAACACACCCCACCCCAGAAGACTAGTGTCCTGACAAACTTACACCTGCTAAGAGCTTCTGTTGTTCTTTACCTTTAGAGGCAGAAAGATTTTTTTTCTCTGCTGGAGCCTTGCTAGGTGATTACTACACAGACCACTTAAACCACTGGGCTGCTTTGTTGTGAGCCAATAAAAAAGCCTCCTAAATGGTTGGTCTTGAAAAAAAAAAAAGTGACTTGTTCAGTTAGAACAGGTTAGTAGCAGGTAGTACTTCAAACAGCCATCTTCATGGATGCCCAGGTTGAGTCCTTGCACAGAAACAAATGCCTCCAGTGAAAAGTAAACTACCCTTTATTACAACCAACAAAGAGAATTAACGTTACAGCCCAATGCTGAGTCAATCTCTAATTCCAAAAATGTCTTTTCTTTCAATGCAATTAAGTGAATTTGGCAAGACATGGTTTTTACAACTCTAGTTTTTTTTTTTTTAGATTTATTTTATTGGGTTTTTTTTTTTTTTTGACAGGGAGAGAGAGACAGAGAGACAGAGAGAAGGGGGAAGGCCCAGAGCAGTCTCCATAGTTGGATGTCATCAGTTCTCAACAGGGTTTTCTTCCACATGGGTGCGCAGGAGCCGCCCAGGGTTGGAGCTGGGCCAGGGCCTCCCACATGGGAGGCATGCTCCCTTAAGCCAGGGGCCAAACTGCGGGGGTGAGAACCGAACTAGGGGCCTCCTGCATGGGAAGTACACCCCAGCTCAGCACATGGGTCCACAAGGGCCGGGGCTGGGATTCGATCCCCTGGGGATTTGATCCTCAGTCACTGGGGTTGCAAAGTGAGCACCCAACCCACTGAGCCATCCTGGCTTCCCCAATTCTAGTATTGTTATCAGAATTTTTGTTGCAATTTGCTTACCTTCTCTGTACCTACATTTCTTCATCTGTAAAATGGAGATAATAATAGCACTCACTGAGTTGTAAAGATTAACTGGATTTATATAAATCAAGTAGAGCAATACCAGGGATCCTAGTAAGTGCTTTATAAATAAGTTATGTAAGTAAGCTCTTCTTCTGCCTCTGTTATTATTTTAAAGTCTTAGGATAACTTGAGAAGCCTCTGCAACACAGTTATAAGATTTTATGTCACCTTAGGCACTATTACTTCTTTTCTATATGTCCTGGTTTCTCCTTAAATTAACTAAAAATATCAGTTCTATATGCTTAAATTCTTTGTAGATATTTCAAGATTCCATTTTTCTCCCTTTTGCTTGCTTTCTTTTTTGTGAGGCACTTATTCTGAACCAGTATACAGACACAGAATATAGAGATGACAAACACTGCCATGTATAGCAGAAAGACAGGTGAAGAGTCCTAATGGGGCATAATGTGTCCCATAATGGAGGTGTGCACAGAAGTGGTATCTGAGCTGTTTCTTGCATGATGAATTGTAATTCACCAAGTGAGGTGTGAGGTACTGGGAGGGAGGGTGTCATGGTACAGGAGAGAGCATGTTTGAAGATTGGAGTCACGGAAAGAGATAATACATTTTTCTTCAGGGTTTTCTTTGGGCCCTAAATTGTCACTGGCTCCCTACAGTCTATAAGACAAGCATGACGTGTTCAGCACCACACTGAACACTCTCTCCATCTGGCTGAAGTCAGCCTGTCCAGTCCTTTTGCATTTCTTTCTCCTGTCATTTCTATAGTGGCAGCCCTGTTCTGTTCCCTGCAGGTGCCCTTGCGCTGCCATCTCTAATTTTATTAATTTGGTTCTCTCTGTCTGAAATGGCCTTCCTCCCTTTATGAAGCCTACCCACACAGTTCTGCTCCCAGGCACCTCCTACCCCGGGGCAGCTGTGCCTTGACCCCTCCCTGTGGGTAGCCTCTCCCTTTACCAGGTCCCTAGCACAGGTTTGCTCGCTTCTCTTCTGTGACACATCACATTCTGCTTTTATTGGCTTTATTTGAACCTTAGTATCTCTCCTCTGAGATTACAAACTATGCCTTATTCATTTTTAAAGAGTTCCTACAGTATCCGGTATGACGCTAGGTACATATTAGGCAATCAGAAAGAATGGTTAATAATAATAGCTATATATCCAAAATTATATATCCTGCCTTATAAGAGAATCTTTGTTTACCTGGGGAGCTTTGGGGCCACATCCAAAAGTCTAAGTAGGTGATGCATGGTGATGGCTTTGAGTGACATGGGTACAGGCTTTACCTCTAGAAGGGCTGGCTACGGAGGTCAGCCATGTCCCTATGGCTCGGGTAAGCTTGCCTGGTTAGCAATACTTTGTGTATATTGTTACTCCTCAATACCCGGAAAGTAGCTCTGTCCTTGACTCCAGAGGTGAGGACATCTGGAAGCACCATGTTTGGAACTTTGCAGGGCACTGCCCTATATACCTCTTCATTCGATGGCTTTCAATCTGCAGCCCTTAGCTCTAATAAATAGTAACTGTGAGTATAACAGTTTTCAATGAGTTCCTTCAGTCCTTCTAGCAAATTATCAAATCTATGAGAACATAAGGACCACCAAACTGGCAGTTGGTGTCAGAGTGAGGGTGGTCTTGTGGACTGTACTTCCTCTAACCTTGCACTTGTGAAGTAGGTACTATAATTATCTCCATTTTACAGATGAGGAAACAAAAGGACAGGAGAGGTTCAATTTTTATTAAAGGTCAGTAGCATTTGATCGTAGTTATGCTAAAACAGAGATTACACTCTGAACTACTTCTCTATACTGCCTTAAAAATTAAAGAAAGATATAAGATAAAAAAATATTAAGAACAGACATAAAAATGAGCATGTGTCCTTAAATGCTGAAGATGTTTAAGGCAACTTTGTTAGAAAAGCATCTTGTATTACAATTCAAGTATTTAATTTCTACAAATATTGCAATAAATTTGATATGAACAGGGGAAGCTGGGATGGCTCAGTGGGTTGAACACTTGCTTTGTAGTCCCAGGGACAAAGGACTGAGTCCCAGCCCCGGCCCCAGCCCATGCGGACCCATGTACTGAACTGGGGTGTGCGTCCTATGTGGGAGGCCCCCAGTTTGGTTCTCGCGCCCTGTCCCCCCCCCCAACCCTCCTGGTTGAGCCCCTGGCTTAGGGGCATGCCTCCCCTGTGGGAGGCCCCTGCCTGGTTCCCACCCTGCGTGGCCCCCCCCACCTGTGTGGAACAAAACCATGTTGAAAACTGATGATGTACAACTATGGAGACTGCTCTGGGCCCTCCCCCTTCTCTCTGTCTCTCTCTGTCTCTCTGTCAAAAACAATTTAAAAAATCTTAAAAAAAATTTGGTGTGAACAGATTATAATTTTGCACATTAAATTATTTCTGTGGTGTGAGCTAAGAACATGTGTCTGAGAAGTGGGCCATCTGATTATTGAACACAGCAAAAGATTATTTAAGAAATATCTCTTGCAGTTTTGGGGAACCATCTCCTTGTCCCTTGCCTCTCTACTTTAATTACTTGTATGTGACCCAGGCACAGTCATTCATCTCTGAGTCCACTTGACTCCACTAAGCAGATTTAACTGCTCTTTGCCCTGTGCTGCCACAGCATTTTGTTCATACCTGATGAAACTAGAACACTATCTGGTAATAATCTCCATATCTGTCACTGATACTTGAGTTTTCTAAGGTGGGCTCATGTCTAATTTATGACCACATCTCTATAGTTTGTAAGTTTCTGGCTTATGGTGGGTACTGAATATGCGTATATAGGATAAACTCAGTGTGATTATTCGAATGAACAGTTGTTTAGAAAATGGCCTAGGACAGGTTAGCCTAGGTCTCCTGATCTTCTCCCAAACTTCTCATCAGCCCATCCAACTTCTTTAAACAAGCAGCGTTTTCTCTGCATCTCTTCATCCCCAACCCTTGTACACCCCCGCTCCATTTAACTGTATTTGACCTTCTAGCTTGAGTTATCTGGGTCAATAAAGAAGAAAATGTCTGGAAACAGACAAAAATAAACCAGAAAGGATGAGTAAAGGAGCAGCTATAATGAAATATAGTATTAAACAATTCAAAAGGAAAAGACCCAGAGAGTAGATTCCTTACAACTGATGTCCGTGTAAATTACCTCTCACTAACATCACCCTGGCGCCTTCCATCTCACACTCCTGAATTTGGTCCTTGGGGAAAATGTAGCATTTGTAGAGAGCATGACTCCATATCGACAAGTGCAGAAATGCTGACATCTTTGGGATATACAAAATATAGCTAACATGAGTCCAAGGTTCAAGATCAGGGGGTCATTTAGTAATTTCCCTGACCAAAGAATAACATATTTAAACCTTGCCAACCCAAAGGGATAAAGTTCACCTATCAGACTTGATTATTTTACATGGGCACATGGGGGAGTGTTAATAATTACCATCGCACTGCCAGCAAAATCTGAGATGGCCATGCGGTCCATTTAATTTTTAATTGGGTGCATACTGACTGACTTTTTAGTCTTCACAATGCAACAAAGTACCTGTGTAAGGCAGCACTCTTGGAAGCAGAAGATGTTAATCAACTTATTTTTTATGTCCCGAGAAGCCAAGAGGCAGACATGAGCCTGGGCATCCAGAGAACCAGTCCTGGCCTACCCTCATTTAGATCGATGAGTTAGAGAGTTGGAGTATATCAGAGGTTTTCAGTGAACTTTCAGATCTGGAGTGTTGTCAAATGAAGTATTAATATGTAAAAACAAATGCAAGTAGAGCTTCTCTGGTTAAAGACGTATCCTGACAGTCCCTTCTCCTGACATCGATGTGTCCTGGGGGGGGGGGGGTAACAAGGGGACACCAAGCCTTTCTAGAACTCTGCAGGGCATCATGGGAATTCCCTTGCCCTAGATATTCTCTAAACCAGCCCAACCTCCTGTGATTTATGTGAGTCAAAGGGTTTTTAATTCTATGTATGGGAGGCATTTTAAAGCCCTTTACATTTGATTGGTATCTATTTTCCATGGAAAGACTTTCTCTTCAAACATCCTAGAAACCCCAATCCCCACCCTCCATATACGGTACTATACAGGTAATTCATTAATTAAAAAAGCTCATCCTCTAGTTTGCTAATTAGTTCCCTGCTCTGCCTGAACATCTTTGGTAAAGTAATGCCTGACAAATGGCATTTGGTCACCCCAAAAGGAGACTTCTCAGTTCTGTGATAATCATCTTTTCCTTAATAATCTTTTACTTTTTAACTCAAAAGACAGAATAGTATGAAGGTTTAGGGGAATAGGAAGATGTTCAGGGTTGGTAGGAGAAAAAGTTAAAGAAGGTAAATATTCTACAAAATTCTCCTGCTTTTATTGAGCCTCTTAGTGTAACTCTGGATGTCAGTGTGTGAAATAAATGGTATTGGATGATGCGGTAAAGTAACTAAAAGTTCCATGTCACATATGGGTTGTGGTACAGAGCAGTGGCTTTCATCCGCTGGTCCTTGAACTGGCTCTTCTGTCACAAATTTCCTACTGGCCAGTGAAATAGTTTAAATCACACCAAAGTAAATGTATTCTCTTATAAATACATCCTGAAAATTTGAAAGTATTTCACACACCAGCAGAAATTTCTGGTGAGGGGAAGCCGGGATGGCTCAGTGGGTTAAGCGCTCACTTTGCAGCCCTGGGGACTGAGGATCGAATCCCAGCCACGGCCCGTGTGGACCCATAATGCTGAACTGGGGAGTGCCCCCAGTTCAGTTCTTACCGGGGTGAAGACCTCGGCCCAGTTCCTGCCCTGTGCAGCCCGCTCCCACCTGTGGAATGAAACTATGTGGAAAAACGAATAATGTGCAACTATGGGAACTGTTCTGGGCCCTCCCCCTTCTCTCTGACTCTGTCTCTGTATCTCTCTCTCTCTGTCAAAAACAATAAAAATAAATCATTAAAAAAAAAAAAGAAATTTCTGGTGGATTAGCGGACCTGCAGTTGAAAACCATGGATATAGTGCACACAGCTAACCCCTCCCCACCCTGAGCTGCCAATATGGAAGGGGAAATAGTTAAGAAATGATAGTATTCATGCAGAATACTAGATGAGCTTTGGGAGGGTTGCCTATCTGGGACTCAACGTTCAGGACAGATTTCCTGAAAGAAGTAATATTGTAGTTAAAATCTTAAAAAGACAAAAAATAAAGACTAATTTCAATCTCAAATATCTTCCATTGGCTATAACAGTAACTGTGGATGAGGGTAGGGGGCTTATCATGTGAAATGTAAGATTAAGCTCTGAAATCATTTCCACTGGGTGCTATCTATGTCCTTCTCCCAATTCTTAAATGTCCTATCAGTACTTCAAACTCGGCAGGCCTCAAACTAAGCATATCTGCTTCCGTCCACCACCCCTAACCCTGATCCATGTCCTGTATTCCGATTTCCAGGAATGCCATCACCCTCCACCCAGTTACCCAAGGCAGCTGTGCCTCTCTTTTACCCCCCAGTGAATGGCCAAGTCCTGTTGATACTTCTTCCTTTCTATCTCCTGTGTCTGTCCCTTTTCCTTCATCCATACAGTCACCTCAGGTCAGCATCACCTCCCACTCGGATGACCTCATCAGCAACCTAAGTGGTTTCCTTGGTGACAGTACTTCGCGATTCCAGTAGATTTTGTGGACTGCAGGCAGAGTGCTCTTCCCAAAACACAAAGCTGACCTTGTCATGAATCTGATTAATACTCTTCCCACGTCTGTTAAGCTAAATCACGTTGACATGGCTTATTGGACCTCTCCATGTGTTGCCACTCTCTTCCTTGAAATCTACCGTACCCTACACTAGTTATAATGAACTAGTTCCATTTGTTACATGGGCCGTTTCCTCTCTTTCAGGTCTTTACCCATATTGTTTCCTCTCATAGAACATTCTCAACCTTGTTCCTCTTATCTTGGGGCCAATTCCTATGTGTCCCTTCAGACTATAGTTCATTCATCACTTTCTCCAGGAGGCCTACCTGATTCCCAAGTCTTGTTAATCTGCCCCTGCTCTATGCTTCTTCCAGCAGTAATCTCTACCTCCAAAATCACTTCACATAGTACATTGTGTTATAATTTCTTGATTAAATGCCCATTTCTCCAACTAGACTCTAAGCTCTTTGTGGGCAGGAACTATGTCTGTATTGATCATCACTGAATCACCAGTGCCTAGAAGAGGACCTGGAATATGGGAAATAATCCACATATATGTATTAAATAGAATGAAAGAAATAATGAATTTCTCATATAACCCCTCAAACATCCCTAATAACTGATGAGTCATTCTGTTTCTCTTCACCCTTGTGCAGCTATTGCAGAGCCTTTATTCATTGCTGAACAAGTTTTTCAATGGCTGCTTTTTGTCTTCGGGATAACGTTTAACATTTAACCTTGGCATGACACATAGGGCTCATTAGCCTATTTTTTCAGCCTCAGCTCCATTCCTTTCTTTAAATGAAATCTAAGCTTTGATTTCCTCAAGGTCACTCTAACCTCTTGCTCCTTGGTACCTCTGCATTGTGACCCTCTTCTTTCTACGTATAACATCTGGATATTTACTACTTGCTCAGTTCAAGGGTCATCTATTGGAAGCCCAATCTACCAAACTTTCCTCCTCTGACCACTAATGAAATTAGTATTGGTCTTTTGAGTGCTATAGTCCCCTATGCATTCTTCTCCATAGGTTTGAATTTTGGCTTTTTTATAAGATCATAACTTCATAAAGAGCAGGAAGAAGAATCTTATTCATCCACATATTCACCTTATCTAACATAGTACCTGGCACAAAAGGGCATTCAATAAATATTCTTTTAATAAATGATTTTTCTTTTAAATGAGTACATTTAAAAAATATTGACAATGAGAACCCAAAGAAGTGAAAGGAATAAGCAAGCACCAATATTTTTTTTGTACCTAAACTGACGCAATGTGCACATCTAATTCTTGTGAGGATCCACATGGTCAGCTCCTGCCAGGACGATGACCTAAACTCAGACCGGGGAAGGAGGGAGCCATGCTGTCCACACCTTCATCTGCTTGGCATTTTTTCATCGGATTTCAATTGCACTTTAAGAATACTGCTTTCAGTAGATAAGCCTTCAAATCATACATGTTCATAAAATATTCATCTCAGTCTGATAAGAGTCTTGAAATATTTCTGTGCCCCTATTACTGCAGACTGCTGCTGCACAGCAAGACATCTGCATTACAGGGTACACATGCTTCCTATTTTGTTTTGTTTCCAGTTTGATTTTGTTACGTATGTACAGAGAAAAATATATTGATAGAATAGTCTCTTAGAAGATACAAGGCCTTACAAATAGTTCTAAAAAAATTGGAATTTTAAAAAAGAAATTCTATTATTCTCTTAGAAAATGTCAACTTCTTAGTAGACAACGATTCCAAGATAAACTGCTGATGTGTCATAGACAACACAACTAGACACCTCCCTTAGAGCAGCGCATGCCTCTATGACCAAACCCTTTTATTGTGCAGCTACTAGAGATCTACTGGTTGGTCCTCATAAGGTTGTCCCAAAATTCACGCAAGAAGTAATTCTGATGGAAAACACAGGTTTATAATTAAAAATTGTAAATTTTCATTGCTCAACAATGAAAACGCATTGTTCTTTCGTGTAGCACTCCATTTTTAATAACCCTGAACTGTCAGCTGTCACGCTGTCTTTTTTTTTTTTCATTGGCAACACTTTACTGCACAAATGACACAAAATTCAAATCTTGCATGAATTTTGGGACACCCTTTAGATGTTCACCAATATAATCCAAATTCATGTAGACTTAGGAAGGTAGAAGGGATTGTGCACAATCACGAGAGTAAATACTCAGACAGATTTAGTCATAGTTCTCCTCCACCTTTATCTAGCTGGTTCTGATGAGTGTTCAAATTCTTTTCACACCCACAAACGCACCCACCAATTACAATGTCTATAAATAACCCCTTCTCTGCATCATGGTTTCAAACTCTAATTAGGGTTAGTCGCCATTTGCAAAGTGGTTTGCTCTTTTCCCAAAGGCAAAGTTATAGGACAGGACGCTGAAGTATTTCACTAACATTACCTCTAAAGTGCCTGTTCGTATAAGATCTTAGAGGCTGGGGGAAGTTGTGAAGCCCTCCTGTCCCATAGGGTGGGGATCAGGTTAGATCACATGTTGGAAACCAAAACCTCAGCTTCAGAAGCACATCAGAAATAGAAGCATGTACTTGTACATGAAATCAGCAGGTTTCTAGGACCTGAAATGTCAGTGGGAATGTTTTGCAGGATCTTTATAAAGGGTAAACAATCAGTCATTAGGACTTGGGTTCTCTTAAAAGAAAAAAAGAACTTGGGTTCTCTTGAGGCTAAGGTCATGGCTCAGAGTGTATGCACGTGTATGTGGTAGGTGATGGGAGGCATGTGTGTTTGTGTGTGTGGGGGGAGTGATACATGTTTAGAGGGATCATGAAGCTATTTCAGTGGCTGGAAAAGGAGTTATAAAATCTGTACAAAGATTTGTTTAAAGGAGAGCATTCTGTCATGCTTTTCCTCTTGAGATGGTAACAAAATGACTGGGTTAGGAGGGCATATGATGTGAAATGCAGAGAGCAGGACAAAGTCAACAATATAGTCCTGTCACAGAGGATTGGATTTTTCCCAAAAGGCTTTAGATGGCTGGAGTTGACAGAGTTTGACAGCTGAACTTAGAATGGGAGGATAGAGTAACTAGCTAAAGAGGATTTCTGGCTCTCTTTTTCAGCTGCCACA
Organism: Craseonycteris thonglongyai; assembly: GCA_004027555.1. Classification (NCBI taxonomy): domain Eukaryota; kingdom Metazoa; phylum Chordata; class Mammalia; order Chiroptera; family Craseonycteridae; genus Craseonycteris; species Craseonycteris thonglongyai. The sequence continues at coordinate 17,718 of PVKE010015811.1, forward strand.
TATTACATTTAAGACTCCCTTGGTACTCATATTCTGGGCAATCCTCCGTGTACCCTTCCCTTCCCTCCAAGTCCCCTTGAAGGATGACATACCAGCTGTCCTGATCTGGTCAGACAGAGAATACTGAGCCACATGGCTTATTAGGAGGTCAGCTCCTTAACTGTACTGTAAATTACCTGAGGGTATGGACTGCACCTTGTACCTCTTTTTTGATTATCTATTTCAGGCACAGGCTTACAATAAATGAATGTTATGATTAATGTAAAAAAGGACAGACTATCATAATAACACTTCTTATTTTTATATTGCTCATTTTGTGATAGAAACTGTTTTAAATGTGCTATATGAATTTATTTCTCATGTTGACTAAATATTGTAGTGCCACTATTATCTCTGTTTTACAGAGAAGACTGGGGCTCAGAGAGGTTAATAACTTGTCCAAGGTCACAGAGTCACAAGGGATACAGTTGGCATTCAAATTCAGACAGTGTGGCTCTAGCATTGATACTTTTAACTAATCCACGATTATGCTTCTTACAGACACATGTGATTTCTAAATTTCTGTGGCTTTTGTGTGATTGGGGATGGAAATAGGGAAATCTAGGAAAGTGATGAGACCTCTTAGAAGAGAAATTCACTAATGGGAACACCAAAGTCTCAGCTACTTTTTATTTCTCCCCATGAATAAACGAAAAACAACAAAAATCCCACTTAAGAGACCATTTTGGGCCCATATGGCTTTTTTTTTTTTTTTTTTCTGCTTGATTGAGTTAGCCCTGGTAGATTCAGCTTGGTCCTTGGTTTTCCACACCCTCAAATCCTATAGGAAAATGGATTTGTTCTAGGGCTAATTCAGGCTCATGCTATCTTCAAAGTGGAGCCAACCTAAACTTCTGCTCCACAAGGTATCTGATACCCCTTTGAGTCCCTATATCCCTTTTAGATGCACCAAACCTGAGCCAACTTCCAGAAGCAGGATTTGAGTAATGATCCCTTCATCTGCTTAGGCAGTGATTTTCTGTCCATGTCATACATGTGGGAAGTAAGTGTGGGACCATAGGAACAGAGCTATAGAAACCACCAGTGGCCAAAGGCAGAGCTGCATAGGAAACAGACAGGATTCCAGAGAGGGGATGATCATCAGCAAGATGAGAACAGAGAAGCACCTGGGAGTTGGAGAGCCATGAGGAGCGTGTGAGCCCGGGAAACGGGGCGGCCGGTATACAGGCCAGGTCAGTGGCAGGAAAGTGAAGAGAGAGACAAGAAATCAGAGCAGCAGAGGCAGCAGCCAGACAGGAAACAGGAGAAGCTCCAATTTGAGAAGGGAAGAAGGAAGGCAGAAAAGATGCAGGGCGAAAGGACTGTTCCTAGGACAAATGTGACACTAGAGTTCTATTTCCTGACTCTTCTGGCAATTTTACTCTGCTTCAGAATTTTCAGTTCTTATGGGGCTCTGTGATAAGCCTTATCTACAACTACAGGAATATTGTGTAAAATAACAAGAAACAGATTGGAAAATGTTTAGATTGCTTCATATGGCTATTTGTACAAGGTGAACTTAACCAATCTATTCAATTTAGCTTTGATCACAATTGAAAATGATAGTGGCTTCAAGCCACTTTTCCAACTTCCTTATTCTCAGTTCCATGCATCAAATTACACTCAACAGTCACCAGTGACCAAGCTGATACCCTGTACTAGGATTCTGGATTAGAAAGGGAAATAAGTCATATTTTCTGCATGTAAGTTGTTCACAGACAGTGTGGAAGACACCTAAAAATAATGAGTTGAGAATTGCTATGATAAAGATATTAATGAAGTATTAATGAAGGGTAGGAGAGGAAGCCCTCTAGCCAGTTCCAAAATATACTCTTGTTCTTAGCTTAGTTTATTTCACCTGGATAGCCCCCTTCCCAACCCTGACCCCTAAACCACATCCCTTGAAATTTTTTTTTTTTAATATTTATTTATTTATTTTTAATTGTTTTTTGACAGAGAGAGATAGAGAGATACAGAGACAGAGAGAGAACTGAACTGGGGGAGCTCCCAGTTCAGCATATGGGTCCACACGGGCCGGGGCCGGGATTCGATCCTCGGTCCCGGGCGCTGCAAAGTGAGCTCATAACCCACTGAGCCATCCCGGCTTCCCCTTGAAATTTTTAACATTCTTCAAATCCCAGGTCAAATGCCATTTTTTCAACAAATTAGTTCCTAATCTCAAAATCTGGAATTACTTTTTCCATTCTGTGTGCTTCTATAACACTATTTCTATCTCTGTTTAATCAGTTTTTAAAACATTATGCATGGTGAAGTTACATATAAAAACATCTCTCACTAGATTGTAAGCTCCTTTGACAGCAGGGTTGATGCCTGATTCATCTTTGGGTCTCCCCCAGTTCTGAGCCTAAAGGCTTCTTAAAACGTGCTCAGGGTCTGTTCATTTAGAACCACTAATCTACAGTCCCTTTTAGGATGTGAAAATCAGAGGAACCTGCTTCATTCTGTCAGCCAAGTCCTTGTTTGTACATGCCAAAAATAACTGCTTGTTTTGAAGGGGCATAAAAGAAATGGCATTTAGACCTAAACTAATTCAATCATTTTTCCCATTGCTTTCTACATTCAGACAAGAAACCAAAAAGAAAAGAAAACAAACAAACAAACAAACAAAAACAAACAACTCCCCTCAAATCAATCAAAGAATTTTTTTTTAAGATTTATTTTGTTTTTGACCAAGACAGAGAGACAGAGACAGAAGGAGACAGAGAGAATGGGGAGGGCCCAGAGCAGTCTCCATAGTTGTCATCATTAGTTTTATACATGGTTTCATTCCACACAGGTGGGCAGAGGGCTGCACAGGGCAGGAACCAGGCTGGGGGCCTCCTGCATGGGAAGCACACCCCAGTTCAGCACATGGGGCCACATGGGCCAGGGCTGGGCTTCATTCCTTGGTCCCCAGGGCTGCAAAGTGAGCATTCAACTCACCAAGCCATTCCAGCTTCCCCAATCAAAGAATTTTTAGTTTGGAAAGGACTCTATGTTTCATTTGATCCAACATCTTAATTACAAATGAGGAAACTAAGTCTCATGAGACTTGGATACTTCTTTGATATCACACAGACAGAATCATCAATATCAAGTTTTGAGACCCTTAAGTTCAAGGCTCTTTGTAATAAACCAAATAGTTTACCTTTAATAAAAAGAAGGGAGAAAGCACAGTTGAAAGAAAGACTGAGAGAAAGAAAGAAAGAAGGAAAGAAAGAGCACTATAAATATACAAAGAAAAGGAATTGAAAAGCTGTACACATTTTGGAAAAAAAATTCTTATTAGTCCATTTGTGCATTAAGAAAGAATAAATATCACGCTTTCACTAACATCAACAAAAATGTTTGTAGAGTTTAAAGCTTTAATTTAAAAATCTGACTTTTGAGGGCATGCTACGATAGTTCAAAGGTTGAGGATTTGCCTTTGTAATCTGAGGTCTAGGGTTCAATTCCCAGCCATGGACCCATGCACACCCATATGCTGAACTGAGGCACAACTGGTAACTGCGAGGATGGCTCAGCAGCGAAGGTTCTCACCTCCCATAAAGGCAGCCCCCAGTTCAGTTCTCACCTGGCACAGCCCTGTGTGGAATGAAACTTATGTCACATCTAATGATACGCAACTATGGAGACTGCTCTGGGCACTCCCCTCTCCCTTTTTTCTCTCTCTTTCTCTCACCTTCTCTCAAAAAATTAAAAATTAAAAATAAAAATTGGACTTTTGCAATTTCCAGATACTTTACCCTTATGGTCTTCAACCATTTTATACCGTTGGCAATGAAAACTGTTCTGAGGATCTTCTCCAAGCTATTTTAATATGTTTGAGTAATACTGGTCACTAACAGGTATTCTTTTTTAAAAATTATTAGTATTTTATTGTTTTTGACAGAGAGAGATAGAGGCAGAGAGAGACAGAGAGAAGGGGGAGGGCCCACAGTAGTCTCCATAGTTGTACGTCATCAGTTTTTCAACATGGTTTTGTTCCACACAGGTGGGTGAGGCTGTGCAGGGTAGGAACTAGGCTCACATGGGAGGCATGGCCCCCTTGAGCCAGGGGCCAAACTGGGGGGCAAGAACCAAACTGGGGGCCTCCCGCATGGGAAGCATACCTCAGTTCAGCATATGGGTCCGCACGGGCCAGGGCCAGGATTCGATCCTCAGTCCCTAGGGCTGCAAAGCGAGTGCTTAACCCACTGAGTCACCCCGGTTCCCCCCTAACAGGTATTCTTAACAGTTGTAGAGGTAAAATAATACATCAAGGCTTTGTGGAGAGGTGCACACTCACACATGTTCTCTCTCATGATGACTTATGCAAATGCAGCAGATGCACTGAAATCTGACAGTTTACTCCATCATGGTGTGCTAGTCTGCTAGTAGCCCTGCCTTTCCCTCCACCTTTCCCACATCACAGCTGATCCAGCCGTATCCTGACAGATGTGACTGAATCTTACAGATGCCCTAGGTCAGCACATGTGAACTCACACGCACACAAACACATGCACGTGGTCTAAGTACTAAATTTAAATTTAAAATTAACTAAGTTCCAATTCTAAAATTCAGTTTACAATTCCAATTGTAAACTGGAAAATATGTGTGTACACACACACACACACATATATATATATGTATTATTCAAATATATAATATGTACACATATATGTGCGGCTATCTATCATCTTTTTACAGTGACACATAATCACTCAGCTAAAAAACCTAGTTCTGAATATTCATTGCTACAGAGGATGGTTTGTGCAAACTGGTTTTTAGTTAGAGACCTGCTCCTCCCATATCCACCCTACACACACACACTGCTGCTCTGTACTTCCCAAGGTCCCCTTAAGGGCAGGACAGTGCAGGGGTTTTGAACCCAGCTACGTAGAGGCTTAAATATTAGTTCTGCTATTTACTACTTGTGTGATCCTGAGAAAATTACTTAACCTCACTGGACAATAATTTCTTGACTTCCAAAATGAGGATATTGACACCTATTTTGTAGGTAAATAGATTTGAGGGAATGTATTCCAGTAGGTATTTCATGATTGTGCTTTGTAAATAGTAGGTATTGTGATAAGGATGATGATGAAGGGGAAGAAGAAGAGAGGAAGGGGTAGGAGGAGGATGGCCTCCACCTCCTGGACGCTTTTTGTATGTTGTAGCTTAGCAGAACCTGACTGCTAGCTTTCAGCTGGGGACTATTAAGCTTGAGGTTGGGGAAAGAGAACGAGTGGTGGGGTAGGGCCATGGAAAGTGTGGTGAGCACTTACTGTGTGATTTTCCTGTGCTTATATATGCACATATTCGTGTCCTTCCACTGCTGGGAAAGGGGCATTCACAGTAGTGAATTCAGCATCTTTGAAAAGTCAAGGCCTTTTTTTTTTTTACCCCCCTGAGAAAGACTGAACTTCACAAAACAGGGTGAACAAGTTCTTGTGTCCTACATAGTGGCTAATCATAGGATTTCCAGTTACAACAGTAGGCTCTGGCTGTTTGCAAACCCTGGCGATTGTAGTCACTGTGAGATACCCTACAAACGGCAGAACAAATGACCAGCTAGCTCCTTTCTAAAGTCATGGATTCATAGTGCACAATCAAGCCATGGGCCAAGTGCTGGTGCGATTTGAACCTTCCAAAGTATAAAAGGAAGAGGAAGCCCCACACTACCCCTGAATTATAGAGCCATTTAAGGCCTGCCTGAGATGCCATTCTGTTTGCAAACACACACTACCTGCCATACCACTTGACAAAACAATTCATCAGCCAGCCTGATGACAAATGACTAATGTTAAAAGAGGCATGCATATCATTCCAGTAATGACTGCATAGGTGTCAATTAAACATGGAAAAGACCTGTTTCCCAAGGAGCTATAGTCAATGGCCGATAGAGTGATCAGAACTATAAAGAGATGTAGCCACTCTCTCCTTGCTCAAAAGCAACAAGAGCACACGAGGACAATGAACCTGGAAGACCTCCAAAGTTAGAGACAAGTAAGGAAAAGGCTGCATCTGAAGCTAGCACTGCTCTTCCTAATGCATAGAAAGCAAGGATCTGGGGTTGTATGAGGTCATCTTTTAGCCATCCAAAATGCTCAGGAGTTTCTTTGGTAGTCTAGGGGTGAAGTCCATTGTTATGTCTCCAGGTGAGAGAAAGGATTGGCAGTAGTCCATCCCCTGTTCCTAGGAATGCTTTCCAACGACCAGCATCTAGGACTTTTGCCTAGCACACTAGGCCAAAATCATTGTAGCCCAAATGTACCTCCCTAGGAACCACGCTTTTACTAGCCTTTGAGTGGAAGGAAGAGGAACCATTTAACAAATCTAATGAGAGTGATGCCAAAGTATAAAACTCCCAGGAGAGAGACAGTAGCTGAAGCAAAGTGCTTTTCAAGGCTGTGGTTCTAGATCAGCCAGGCAGACACCTGTGTATATATAGACAAAGCTTGAAATACCACCACCTCATCACACCTAATGACTACCTGTGACAAGTGTTTGCATTCTCTATTTCTGACTTTTCCAACAATAAAAATATGTGTCTTTGTACTCAGTCCTGGTTCTGAACCTATTCTTTAATCCTAATCTGTTTTGAGTTTCTTTTTCCAATATGCAAGCTCAGATAAGTGAGAAAGGAAACACTTTGCAGATTTAATTTTGCCCCAGATCTAAAATGGTTAATGATTTTTTAAATTCATTACCCTTGATCTCTTGTGAGTGCCCCCCCCCCCGTATTTAAGGAAATGCACCCCTCACCTACCCTGGCACCAACATTTAGAAGGTTATATTCTTAAAATAAGGCTACCAAGGAAAAAGAAAAAAACAAAAAGACACAAACAGGAAACAATGCTTCCATCTCCTGAGTCCCTTTTGCCAATGATGCCGTGTACTTAAACCTATTTACAGCAGCTGCTTCAGTGTTAAGTTTTTGGTTTGGAAATGGAAAGGTTTAGTTTAAGGTCACTGACAATTACTTTCTCAGCACAATAGAAAAGCAACCCAACCCATTAACACTAAAATGGCAGAAGCAAACACAGTGGGAACAAGTAGGAATAAAAGATTACCTGGGATTGCCAGACTGGAAAGGGGGACGTTGTGGAGGTGAGGGGACAGCGAGGCCATCCAGTCAGCATTGCAGACCTCCGATGATGTCTTTGTCCCGCTTGTGTTGGGGGAGCAGATGGTCCCCATCCTGAGTTTCCTCCTTACCTTCCCAACTGCTAGCATCCCTCTCTGTCAGTCAACAAACTGGCCAGGATCAGTCGAGTGCCACTCACTCAGTGATCATCATTGCCCGGGCTCTTTAGGCATTTCAGGGCCACCTTTGCCACGTCAGTCTTGCCAAAGGGCCTTTCTGCCCGGGAAACGGGGCAAATACCGGTAGGTGGTTCCCTAGCTCCCCAGCACCCGCAGTCCCCACCCTCTCCGGCCCTGCCGCTGTTAATCTGCTCAGTCCCGGCTCCGTTAAACTTCTCACGTCCCGCTCTGGAGCTCGGGGAAGGTAGGGCCCTAGAGATAAATCTTACAGGAATTGAACGACCGAGGAACAGCCACGCCCCGCGCCACTCACAAGACAGGTGCCCACACAGCATATAGACAAGCCGGCGGGTCCGTACACACGTGAGTGCCCGATCACACCATCAGCCCGAGTTAGGCTTCTGTGTATGTCGCTGGTCTGGACATACACTGGGCCTGACTGCTCTCCCTCCCCCGGCTTCTTGGCACACACTCCTCCTGCCCTGTGCTTCCTGGAGGCGCTCAGAAGTGTAACCAGCGGCACCCCGACTCTCGGCAGCCCCGCCCCGCACTGCCGGGCAGATTTGCCGGGCTAGGCGGCCCGTGATTGGCTGCCGGCGAAGAGCGCTGCGATTGGCCCGCGCTCCCGGGCTGCCCCTGCGAGCGGCTCCCACCCCTCCGCTGCCTCAGTCTCCTCCCTCCGTTACTAGTGCCTTCCTTAAGCGACAGGTTCCCTGCAGGGACTGCAGGCTGGGGCACTTGGCAGGCTGGGATCGGCCAGACCGCACTCAGACAGGTCTTCTTTCCTTTGGCCTTCCTCGCGGCCTGCACTCAGATGTTAAACGTGACCATAAATGCGACCTATTCTCATTTTAGGCGGGAAGAAATAATGATACTTTACATTGCATTGCCCTGTTATTTGGAACCTGCTTTCATATTCTATGTCCTATTTGCTTTTCACAGTACCCCCTTAATGGGAGCAGGGAGAGTGCTGGTATGATCCCCTTTCACAGATGAAATGGAAATTTGGGGGTATTCAGGTAGCAGTTCATGTGGTGGAAATCCTATTTTGGAATAAGGCCTGAAGGCACATAAAACCTTTTATCTGCTTTCGGAAAGGTTCCCTGCTTCTTCAAATGGTAATTTCTTTCCCTCATGGTGGTAAACTGGGTCTCTGATGATAGAAGAACTTTGCACACTGGTAATCATAAGGACATCTTGGCAAACCGGCAAATCAAGAATAACACCGTGGACTTAATGGTGGGGCCCTGGAGGGCTTCAGGCCAGGATGCTCCTCAGTGACTCAGGAGGGGCTTAATGGGGGAAAGAAAAACAGCAGCCTTTGCTAAGGGAAGGCCGAGGGCTCCTATAGAGCTCTGTAGGTCAGCTGCCATTTAATCACCAAGCGGCCCCACCTCATCTCCCAGGTAACTCCACAGCGCCAATGTCTGCCTCCCACCCATCTTTCAATATGCATAACTGCTGCTGCATATTGCTTCCTTTTGACATCGAATTAAAATTCCTTTCCGGGCTATTCTAAACATCCATGTAAGCCTGTTTTTCAGCCTTTTGAGCTGCATATTACACCCTCCCCACATTTTTTTTCTTTTTCTGGAGGAGTGTCCCTTGGTTAAGAAAAAGTATACACTATTCATCATAAATTTTCTGATGCTTAAAGAGCATTTATGTAGAATGCTCTTTTTTCATGTTAAGGCAACCCCGTATAACACTGTTGTTAGCTTCCTAAAAATACCATGTTATGCGAATCCATGTCATATAAAACTAGGAACTAGTACAAAAAAGGGGTTAGGTTTCAAAGATTAAAAGAAAGCATACTATTATTCGATTTTTATAATTAAGAGAAATATCTTTATTAAATAATTTTCACCAAAAGTATAACATATTAATATGTATTAAGTAATGTATTTTTCATCATCACTACTAGGCACCAATAACTGAGGGTGTTTTCCTTTTGACAAGATATCTTCTTCATCCTCTATACTTTCTTCAGCATTATCTTGAATTCTATCCTGTACTTTTTGCAAAACAAACAAACAAACAAACAAACAAATCTGTTATTTTAGATTGGTTGCTTTTAGCTGAGAGTTCTATTATATATTGCTAAGCACTTGTGAAGTTCTCTCTTAATCTGTGTGCTTTTTTCAGTTGAAGGATCTTTATTTAGGAAATACAGCTCCAACTGTTCTGCTAAGTCTAGGCATTTCTTTATGCTTTCTAAAGTGTTTAACTTCTTCATTTTTACCTGTGCTAGAGATATATTTTGCTCTTAAAAGCTCTTATTATGTTTCATATTGTTTAGGGATTTCCCCAATTTCAAATGAGATACTTTTTGCCCATAAAAGCTCTTACGGTATTATACTCCTCTTATTACGCTCCATGCTATTTGGGGATTTAATTCTCAAACGTGTTAGAGGGAAATTGTGTTATAGAAGTACCATGTTCTACGGGGTGACCTGTACATCACAGGGTATCGAGAATGTGTCACCTATTTGTTTAAATTAACAAAATGTTCTTCCCCGGAAAAAATCACTCTGAAGGACTAGCCCAAGATTTACTTTTGAAATGTCACCTTTCAGGGCTTTCCTTGAACTTAAAAATTTTTTTAATTTTAATTCCCGAACACAAAACTTTATGGAAACTGCCGAAGGCAAACAAAATATTTTCTTTAAGCTGTACTGTGGAATGTTGATTTCAAAGCCTTTTTTTTTTTTTTTACCTTACTTTTCAGTTCTTGATTGAAGGAGTGAATATAATGAAGTGTTACAATTTCAACTTAGAAAATCACTGTATGAGAACTTGAAAAAAAGAGAAGTGGAGCCACTTTAGGATGAGAGGTTTTGTACCTCTGGCAGCTTTTTCAATCAAAACTACTTATATTTGCCCAAGTCAAGAGTATGGTTTTGAAGAAAATGATATGCTCTCTACGATTCTGAAGTCAGTTCTGGAAGAAACCTGGCAGATGGAAATACAATGTTTGCTACAGTAGTGGGCATACAGCTAGTGCTCAGCAAATACTTGTTAGATTGAGGGAGATGCTTGGTAAACATGCTCTGCTGGGTTCTAGGTAGTAGTTTAGAGCAGTGTTTTTCAAACTGAAAGTACAAATCTGTTATACTCTGATTGAGTTGCTCTGAGACAGGCATGAGGTTCTGCCTTGTTAGATACTGCTTCTGGTTCAGACCATGCTTTGAAAAGCAAGGCCTTAGAAAGAATGCTCATGTTTGATAGGTGGGAATATGTATTCCTTTTTCTCTCTTCAAGTTTTTATAATATTTTACATCACCCTTTTAAATTAAAAAATTGCATTAAAAAATCTTAACTAAAAATCTCTAAGTATTAGAGAATAATCAATGGGGTTTTTAATTTTAAAATTAGAATTAAAATTTAGAACTTGGATAGTTAATATTTTTTATATACGATATCATAAAATAGATCAAAGGGAAAAGATGCTGAATTATCGGGAGGACTGAAATTTTAAAGCAAATAAATTATAATTAATAATTACAATAAAAGGGAGTGCTTATTATATACAAATCATTCTGACAGGTTCTAAGAAGGGAAGTAAAAAATAAAAGTTGGTATCTGATGAACCTCTGATAATATGTAATCCAGAAGAAAAAAAAAAGAGTCAATTACGTGAATCACGAATTATAATGTGAGGCTGAATGAAGGGATAATAAAGTTCACGTGGAGGACAATAAAGAGGTATATATGAATACTTGTATTTTAATGAGGGAAGGGCCAAGAGGTGCATTATTTTAAGAGGTGGCATTCAAGCCAGGTCTGGAATTCGGAGAGAAGTTTCTACAAGTAAAAAATGGGTGCAGGGGCCTGGAATAGGGAAGGGATGTATAGCAGAGGAAACATAAGCAAAGCTATGAAAATGAATAAAAAAGATGTGAAAAACAGAATACACTAAAGTGGCAGCACAAGGAATAGGTAGGAAATACAACTCATTTACTCTCACTGAACCGTCACAAGAGCCCAGTGAATTAGGTACTATTCCTATCTGCACTTTACAAGGGACACAAGCTTAGAGGCTATGTAACTCTGCCCAAGATTTCATAGCTAGTTAGTGGCAGGGCTGTGACTACCAGTGTTTTCATCACTCTGCCAGTGGCTTCCCATTATATGTTACCTAGAATTATTATAAGCCTAGTAAGGTTGTTTATGACTATAGTATATAAAAAGAGTTTGGACATTTTTCTATAGGTTTTTCAGAAGGGGAGTAAAATGATTCATACTGTACTTAGAGAAGAGAATACTGACATACTAAAGAATTTCAGGAGAGAAACAGTCTTTCAGGTAAAACATTGAAATCTGTTACCTAAGCAACAGAAAAGTGAGAAAGCATGCAGAAGGCCTGACAAAGACACTAAATGCATGGCCTTTCTTAACTGTGGTACATGCCTCCCCAGCCCCACGTCTCATCTCCAAGGGCCTATTAATCTAGGGCCCAACTGGATACCCTGACTACCTCTGAAATTATTTTTCAGCACTTGAGGGTCTCATCAAATTGCTCATCCATTGTACAACCAAACCTTTGCTATGAATACGTGTACAAATTTTCTTTTCTTTTCTGAAAATGTTTTCGCTGTTACTTAATCAAGGGCCCCACTGAATTGCTGAAGAGGTCATTGAAGGCTTTACCTTCTCTTGGAGGTTACATTATACTTTGAAAGCATCTAGGAGGGCTTATTTTCTTTGGAATCGTGTCATAAATGAACAGTGAGGGTCCCAGAGTAAGCACCGAAACAAACTGCCATTTGGACATGTGTAGTAGGCAGAACAAGGGGGCCAGCATTTTATTTGATTGAAGGCAATCTAAGCACCTCAGAAGAAACATGGTAACTTAATGATACTGTGGCCATGGCTGTCTCTGGCCCCCACGTCTAAGACCCTGTGCTGCCTTACCTCCCACTCTGTATGTTAACTGGGAAAGAAACAGACCTCCGAGAGAATCAGGACCCAAGAATGTGTTTGGTTCTGGTACACTGCCTAGCAGAGAGTAAGGTTATATGATGCTTGGCATTCCAAAGGGTTGTCTCGTTCACAAATACGTTTCCTGGAGGGTGTGGGGATGGTGAGGGACTGAAATGAGAACCCAGGTAAATGAAAGATGGGAGAGAGTACAGGCCCCATACCATCAGAGTTTATCCCGAGTCATGTCTAACCTCCTTTCTCCAATTCAAAAAAAGAAAGAAAAAGAAAAAAAGCTGTGTGGTAACGATTAGAGTAGGATCAAGAGATGTCACCAACATGGGTGGTGCTGGGGACATGATGACAGTAACAGCAATTACCTCCAGGAAGTGACATTATTGCACAACTCAGAACATACAGGAGCCTGCAAGGACAGGGAAGTAAGGAAGCACACTGTCACATGAACACATATGATACACTGCAGATATTTCAGATATGGAAGACAGACTCAGGAACTGGGAATCCAGTTATTTTGTTGCTTAGGGATAGAGCCAGAGACCATGTTATTGTGACCCATTTCCTGATTATTCCCAGGGGAGTGTCCTTGAGAAGCTGAGTAAGAGAGTAGCAGCAATTTAAGCAGGAAGTCATCATATGTGGTATCCCTTTTTGCACACCCAGTCTTTATAGGCCACACCAGATTCTGTAATGAGAAAAGAGTGAATGTCCACAGTAATAGGCTATAGCACTGTTTCTCCAAGATTTGACAGTTTCATCTTCAGAAAGATATTGAGAGCCTCTCTGCCATTTATTTTTATTGAACATCAAGTTTTCCTGGTATGCTTCGAAGAAAATCTCTAACAACAACATAGTGTTACTATAATACTTTTGAGAAGCGTTAATAACAAATGATGATTGTAAACAATTTAATATCCATTTACAGACACGTACCACTTAACCACAGGAATAGGTTCTGAGAAATGCATTATTAGGTGATCTCATCATTGTGTGAATATCACATAATATACTTAACACAAGCCTAGATGATATAGTCTACACACACGGAGGCTATATTGTATAGCCTATTGTTTTCAGGACAAAAAACGATACAGCATGTTACTATACTGAATACTATAGGCAATTGTGAGACAATTATAAGTATTGTATATCGTTTTTAAAAAAGATTTATTTTATTGTTTGAGAGAAGGGGGAAGAGAGAGAGGGGGGTGGGGGGAGGGCCCAGAGCAGTCTCTATAGTTGTAAGTCATTAGTTGTGACACAGTTCCATTCCACACAAGTGGATGTGGGGCTGCACAAAGCGGGAACCAAACTGGGGCCCTCCCACATGGAAAGCAAGAATCTTCATCGCTGTGCCATCCCAGTGGTTACCAGTTGTGCTGTAGTTCAATGGCTGGAGCTAGGATTTGATCCCTGGACCTGGTGGTTGCAAAGTAAGCACTTAGTTGGCTGAGCTATCTCGACATCCCCCTATATATCTTTTTGTTTCTAAGATTTATTTTATTTTTTAAGAGAAGATGAGAGAGAAAGAGAGAGAGAGAGAGGAGGAGGGAGGTCCCAGAGCATTTTCCATACTTTTACATCATTATGACTTGGTTTCATTCCATCAGGTGTATGTGGGGCCACGCAAAGTGGGAACTGAACTGGGGGCCTCCTGCATGGGAGGCAAGAACCTTCACCACTGGGCCATCTCTGCAGTCACCAGTTGCACCACAGTTCAGCATATGGGGTTTGCACAGGCTGGGGCCGGGAATCGATCCTTAGACTTTGCGATTGTGAGGCAAGTGCTCAATAAACTGAGCTATCCAAGCATCCCCAGTATTTGTATATCTTATTTTTGAAAAATGTACAAAATAAAAGATTTAAAAAAATGATATACCTATATAGGCCATTAATGTAACTTGCAGGCCTGGAAGTCACTCTGGGTGAATCAGTGAGTGAGTTGTGAGTAAATGTGAAGGCCTGGGGCATTACTTTATAATACTGTAGATGTTATAAATACTTTATACTTAGGCTACACTAAATTTATAAACACTAGATTAAATCAAACAGAAGAGAAAGATGCAATTAATAGACATAAGAAATAAGACTGTTGCTGGTGTACCATGGCAGATGTTTTTCAGCAGAATTTTTTTAATAGGTAAAAAGAGTACGCTCTACACTATAAAAAATATAGTGACTATGTAAGTCACTGACATAGTCATTTATTATCATTATCAACTATTATGTACTGTACATAATTATATGTGCTATACTGTTATATCACTGGCAGCTCAGTTAGGTTTTTTTTGCCAGTATCGCCACAAACACATGAATAATATGTTGCACTACGATGTTATGACTACTATGTTACTAAGTGATAGAAAATTTTCAGCTCCATTGTTATCTCATGGGACCACCTTCCTCTCGTATAAGTGGTCCATCATTTACCCAAATGTCATTACGCAATACATGATTGTGTTTCTTTCACCACACAACATTCTTGCACCCTCTTCCACTCCCCCCGTTCACCCCACCTCTTTTCCAAAGTAAGTATTTGAGAGAAAGTAAAGGTTCTGAGCCTTTTATTTTCCAGCCAGTTAGCTACCGGTAGTTAGTTACAAAGTGCCTTATTTAATATGTTATAGAGCCACCTGCTGGCACTAAAGACACACTTCACTCACACAGTAATTTTTTTTTTTTTCAGTTTTAATTGTCCTAAAAATATCTTCACATCACCAACATCAGTAGGAACAATTGGAAGCTTATGCACAAATACAGGCTCCTGGGTTACATGTCAACGGTACTGAATCAGATCCTCTGGAGTGACATATTTTTCCCCTTTCTTTTTAAATAAGTGCCCTGGAAGACTTTTATATCCCCAATAGATTTTTTTTTTTATTGTTTTTGACATATATATATATATATATATATATATATATATATATATATATATATATA
>PVKE010015812.1:0-32878 GCA_004027555.1 Craseonycteris thonglongyai
CCGTGCGGAACCATATGCTGAACTGGGGAGTGCCCCCAGTTCAGTTCTCTCTCTGTCTCAGTCTCTATATCTCTCTCTCTGTCAAAAAATTAATAAATAAATGAAACTTAAAAAAAATTGTTGAATGAATAAATGAATGAAATTGTCTTGCTCACCAGGCTATGAGGTTTATAAGAATTGAATCAAAATACATATTGCTCACTATTATATACCCCCACACAGAGGATGTACATAATGAATATGAATATGTGCTGAATTAAAAATAAAAGGAAAGTAATAAGTCAAGGGGCACCACTAAAAACCTGAGGCTAAACCACTTTGACTAGATAGTACAGCAATCTCCCCTTATCCATGGGGGAATACATTCTAAGACCCCAGCAAGTATCAGAAACCATAGATACAATGTTTTTTTCCTATATGTATATACCCATGATATGTTTGATTTATAAATTAGGTACAGGGGGTGCCAGGATAGCTCAGTCATTGAGGGCTTCCCTTGCAATCGTGAGGTCCAGGTTCAATTCCAGGTCCTGACCCATGCAACTCCATCTGCTGAACTGTGATGCAACTGGTAATCACCAGGATGGCTCAGCAATGAAGATTCTCACCTCCCATGGAGGAGGCCAACCCGTTTTGGTTCCTGCCCCATGCAGCTCCACATCCACCTGTGTGGAATGAAACCATGTCACAACTAATGATGTACACCTATGGAGACTGCTCTGGGCCCTCCCCTCCTTCTCTCTTTCCCTCTCTCACCTTCTCTCAAAATAATGAAATGAATCTTAAAAAATATATACATATATTAGGTACAGCAAGAGATTAATAATAACTAATAAAATATAATTATAACAATATACTATAATAAAAGTTATGAGAATGTTGTCTCAAAATATCTCATTGTATTCTACTCATCCTTCTTCATATAATGATTTGGGATGATAAAATGCCTATGTAATAAGATGAAGTGAGGTTATAACGTAGGCATTGTGATGTAGTGTTTGACTACTATTGATCTTACAATACATTAGAAGGAGGATCATCTGCTTGGGGTGATCCTAGGTCATTGAGCCATTGCCATGTCAGTGGCTGAATGTCAGGAGCAAATAGTTTCAATGGTTGAACTTGTCAATGGTTGATGATAAGTGAAATTTAATATTTTCAGACCTCGGTTGACTGTGGGTAAATGAAACCGTGGAAAGTGAAACTGTAGATAGGGAGAACTACTGTAGTTAACAATAGCAACATATTCCATCTGTGGGTACATAAGTCTTTATCTAGTTCTGAAGAGACCATGAAAATGCTAGTGGTGTGCACATTTTCCCAGGACCTCACCAGCTGGTAGGTGCCTTCCGGGTCACCTGAAGACTACCAAAGTTTCAGGACTTATTTCCCCTATATGGGTAATGCTGGTTCTTAGCCCTGAGTTAGTCTCCTTGGCATTTCTTGAGTCACAGGGGGTTTCTTACTAGTGATAAGAAACAAACCTGACCTCATTGGACACCATATTTTTCTTCCAAGCATCACCACTGCTTTCCCAGATCCTGTTCCTCCAAGCATCTCCTCCTTCCACAAACCCTGTTGCTACTCTACTGAGCACAAAGGACTTTACCACACAGTATATGGTTCTTAAAATTTCACAGTAGTAAAATTTGGTGATCTGTAGCAAATTGGGTTTACTGCTCTCTCCATCATAACTTTCAATCTGAGAGGACAAAAACATGCTATATGTGTATATAGCTTAATGCTTTATGAAGTACTCTTTTAGTCTTTGCTTATAACCTACACTTGGCTTAGAACCCAGATATAAGTGTGTGGGACTGGGCTGGAAACAAAGCTATACTCAGAATCTTTTTTCTCCTGTATTACTGGGGAGCTCCGTGCACCTTCCTCCTTCTACCCTTAAAGTGAATTCTCTCCAAGGAAACTCTGTAGGCCCTTTTCAGTTTGACTTCTGCCAGAGCATCTCATAATTTACCCAAAATGCCTAGTAGCTCAAGCAAGAGACAAAACTTTAGCTCTTTCCCAAAAGTTCTTCAGGCCCCAGGAAAATATACTCGCTTCACAAATCCCAGGCATGCTTGGATGGGCCTGAACCTGTGGGAATCACAGCTCAGATGCAAACTGAAGCTTTCCTATCCTGATGCACAAGAAAATCTTTAAATGAACTCAGCAGTGACAAACCTCCAAATCACATAAAGCCACCTCACACCCCTGGGCAATAAAAGCAGCCAGCAGCAACAAGACCATGAGGTTGTAGCAAAAGCAATTTAAGACTACCAAAGGGAACACAAAAGCCAATCACACACAGCATATTTGGCCAAAGATAAGAAGGAATTTGGGTTTTCAGCAATTCTGCTCAAATTTCTCTATGATATTTCTTAAACTGGGAACACAGGTTACTTGTTAATATATAGGTATACAGACTGGAAGGATACAAACAGCATTAAAATAATTGCTATATTTGGATGATGGAATTGTGGTTCTTTTTCTAAACAAACTTTATTTTTTATACTTCCCTGCTCTATTTGTACAATTAAAAGACAAGGAAAAAAACTGAAGTTTGCTGTTATATGTCTGTGAACCTAAGATCATCAGTACAGCAACAATCTCTTATTTAAACAAAAAATTCATTCTAATTCCTTGTTCAGTTTGTGAATGTATAAAATGAAAACCAGGGATGTTGGGATGGCTCAGCAGGTTGAGCGCTCGCTTTGCAGCCCTGGGGTCCGAGGATAGAATCCCGGCCCTTGCAGACCCGTATACTGAACTGGGGTGTTCCCCAGTTCAGTTTTTGCTGGGGCCCATGTGGGAGGCCCCCGACTTGGTTCCTGCCCTGCCCAGCCCTGAGCCTACCTGTGGAATGAAACTATATCAAAAACTAATAATGTACAACTATGGAGACTGCTATGGGCCCTCCCCCTTCTCTCTGTCTCTGTTGTCAGAAAAACAATAAAAATAAATAAATAAATCTTTAAAAGCCATAACATAGGAGAAGCAGAATCTCAGCTCACAAATTCAAAAGTACAAGAATCATCATATTTGCTTATAATCTACAAGTGTAAATAACTTGAAATCCAACTATATGCCCTATTACTATAAGAAAGTGGGAAATTCAGTGATAACTGGGGCTCCACCAACCTAAGGCTGTATCTTGCGTCTTTTGCATCACTAAGATCTTGGAGGGCCCCCGTCACCAATCACTTGCTCACACCAGTTATTGCTGAAGTGCCAAGATATTTCCAGGGGATCGCTTGCTTTGGTCTACATTCAGGGCCCTGGAATCATTAGTAAGGCTGATAGTATTTGTGCTGAAAGTATAGCTTTCTCAGTGCTCCCAGAAAGAAACCAGCTCCTCTAGGGGGCTTGCCACCTCCTGCCTCTGAGGTAAGGAAATACTAAGGCCATCTTTTTGAAATGAATAATTCCAAAAAAGTTATCAACATTAGTTTGTAGAGAATATAACAACTCAAAAACAATTAACTTTGTAACACAGAGATGTGATAATAAACATAAGCAGTATTCTGAAATTCTAAAATGATTTCTACAGATTAAATACAAGACGTGGAATGGTTTAAAGTCTATCTATCTGTCTATTATCTATCTATTAATCATCTATTATCCATCTTCCATCTATCTATCTATCATTTAGTCTTACGTAAAATTATCTTCTAATTGTGTCTCCCACGAGGAGCTTGATTAACTTGTTATCTGAATGCATAAAGTAATTCAAGACCCTTCTTTTTAGTTAAGAAAAATGTTTTAAATATTTTATTCTAATAATTTGGGTCCTGAAGTTTTCTTCTTCCATTATTAAATGTGTACCTCTTAGTGATAGGTGCAATATCCTAACATTTTCATACTGTTCTTTATTTCAAAGCTTCTTAAGGATTTCATTTACTCTGAGCACACAGATACAAGGTGTTCATCTGAGGATAAAGTCACCCATGCACACACAGGCTCTTGCACAACCACCTGTATACCCAGGTCTGGTGAGAGCGCCACTTGAGCCATTGACATCCAGGATAGTGACTGCAGCGCCTGGCAAAGGCACACTCCCTGCTTTATCTGATAGGGCAAGCTTGCGCAGGGAGTGCCCAGCAGATGGCCTAGTCTTGTCAGCATAGAACCCACAGATGCCTCCGGGGCAAGGCAGGGCACTACAAGGCCCCTTTCTTCTGAAAACCGTCCACTTGAGAAAACCTAAGAGACTCCTTCCCCACTGACTCCGTAGATGAATGCAGGAAGGAGAGACAAATAAAAGGAAAGCGGACAGTGGTAAAATGGTAATGCTAATTTTAACAACATAGGTGAGGTGTCTTACAGAAAAAAAATCTGATTTTTAAAAATGAAAGAAGAAAAGAGAAACAGGAATTTCGGGAAAAATGAGTGAGTAAAATTGATTAGGTTAAAAAAGTTTCTTTGGACTAGTTTTTTAATAGAGTTGCAATATTTAATAATTGGTGGTTTAGAATTCTGAATTATAGTCACTTGGAAAAGAAATATATCTTACTATATAATCACATCAAATAAACTCATATCAATATGTAGTGATAATAGTCTCATTAATAGCAATCAGTCCTAACTTCCTGAAGGAATCAACAGTAAAACCAAAAATGATAATGTTTTATTTTTGTAAGTAATTTTATAATTTTTGAAGTGCTTTCACTTAAATGGTCTCATTTGTTCCTCACATCAGTTTATGAGATAGGCTGCACTTTTTTTTTTTTTTCATCATTATGCTGGTAGGAGACTGACGCTCAGACTGGTTTAGTGACTTGCCCTTGGTTACGTGTCTGGGAAATACCAAACTCAAACTAGAACTCTGGACTTTTGCTTCCCAGTCCATTTTTATTTCTGATGGAATGGTCATTCATAGCTCTATAGTTTCTGTCACTGAAAGTAGTCATTAATTTCCAGAGTTGAGTAAAGCTGTGTCCATGGATAGGTATAATTTGCAATACTTGTGCATATTGGATTGATACATTTTGTGATGGTTCCTTTCCGTGTGCTATTAAAGTAATATGTGGATCAACTTAGTAACTCAATTCACAACTTTCTTTTGGGTTCTCCAAGAGCCTTAGTCCTCAATCATAGTTTACTTGGCAGGTAGCTGAGTACACCATTTGAAGATCATCACTTGCACCTACTCCACCCTTTGACCTAGTTTCTACCAAAAGCTGGCACTACAGCTATTATATTACATACATTGCAGAAGCTTTCAGTTTGCTTAAACCTGTCTCAGCAATTTTCAACCAGGGTATTTAACCCACTCTAAAAAAAAGGTAGAATTAGGAACCAGTATATGCAAGGACATGCTCTTTCCCACCCATTTCCTGGATCCATCCCTTTCCATTCAGGCCTAGGAGTAAAGATGCAGATGGGTCAGGCTGGAGGCTGTATTGGGCCACACAGACCTTTAGAGGAAGATATGAATATTGTCAACTCTGAAGGATCCCCAGAAGCCATGAAAGTTCCACATGTGACTCTGTTCCACAGAAAATACCCGCTTCACTTAGAACTTTCTGGTTACCCTGAGTCATCTTTGTAATCAGAAAAGGTCCACCCCTAACATTTGTGAGCTCCAGGGCAAAAGTATAAATAGGGGCCCACATATACCACATGTCTAAATATTTTTTAAAGATATATTCTATTGTTTGAAAGAAGGATACAGAGAGAAAGAGAGAGAGGGGGGGGGAGAGAGAGAGAGAGAGAGAGAGAGAGAGAGAAGGGGGAGGGCCCAGAGCAATCTCCATAGTTGTACATCGTTAGTTGAGACATGGTTTTATTCCACACAGGTGAACATGGGGGTGTGTAGGACAGGAATGGAACCGGGGGCCTCCTGCATGGGAGGTGAGGTTCTTCACAGCTGAGCCATCTCAGCGTTTACCAGTTGCACCGCAGTTCAGTAGGGGGTTTGCAAGGGCCAGGGCCGGGGATCAAACCCCAGACCTGGTGATTGTGAGGAAGTGCTCAACCTGCTGAGCTATTCTGGCATCTCTAAATATTTAAAGGTTATAGGTCAGGCTAACAAACTGTAAAATGAAATATGTTCTCTTCTCCCACTGCAACAACAGTTGTTCACAATAACAAGGTTGAAGTATACGTTTAAAGCTATGGGTGTTTGTTGCTGAGAGTTGAAAAATATAAAAGACATTTGAATTTAATTATTATTTGAGGCATTTTTATTGATGGACCATTGAAATTAGAAGGAATAATAACACAAAGCATATTAATTTATTAGTTTTTTATAAATTGATTCATTCCATGAATTTATTTATCTCACTTATTACTCTAATTAAGATTTTTACATAACTTGTGCTCTATTTACAGTAAAAAGCTAAATAACTGAAACTTGTAGCTATTCAGAGTATAAAATTTGAGTATATTTTCATCAAAAATAAAATAAATATAAAACTTAAAATTATTTTACATATTCTTTTACAAAAATTTATTTCATTCAAAAATATTCAAAATGATTACTAAAAATAAGTCAAAATTTAAATTCTAATTAATACATTTCAAGGGGAAGCTGGGATAGCTCAGTGGGTTAAGCGCTTAATTTGCAGCGCTGGAGACCAGGGATCGAATCCCCGCTCTGGTCCATGCAGACCCACATGCTGAACTGGGGTGTGCCCCTAGTTCAGTTCTTGCCGGGGGCCTATGTGGGAGCCCCCGGCCCAGTTCCTGCCCTGCGCAGCCCTGCGCCCACCTGTGGAGTGAAACTATATGGAAAACTAATGCTGTTAACTATGGAGACTGCTCTGGGCCCTCCCTCTTCTCTCTGTCTCTCTCTCGTTCTGTCAAACACCAATAAAAATAAATCTTAAAAAAATTTTTTTAAATTTTTTATTAAAATTAAAGTTGCATTTTTAAATTATTTAAAAAACTTTATTAAACCTTATTAGACATTATCATAAAAATAAACTTTATAATTCTAGCATTGAATTGTGCTAATATAAAGAGTATCATACTTTATACATATCATGTCTAAATCAGCACTGTCCAATAGAAATATAGTTCAAGTCACATACGCAACTCTTAATTTTTTTACATGAAAAGTTCTTCTACATTAAAAAATCAAAAAGTAAATATATAAAAATTTGTTAAAATAATTTTAGTAGGGGAAGCCAGGATGGCTTAGTGGAACTGAGGATCGAATCCCAGCCCCAGCCTGTGCAGTCTCATATGCTGAACTGGGGTGTACTTCCCAAGCAGAAGGCCCCCAGTTCAGTTCTCATACCCCCACCCCCAGCTTGGCCCCTGGCTCAAAGGGGCAAGCCTCCCATGTGAGAGGTCCCCAGCCCAGTTTCTGCCTGGTGTGGCCCCCATCTACCTGTAATGCAACAAAATCACATCAAAAACTGATGACATATAACTATGGAAACTGTCCTGGGTCCTCCCCCTTCTCTCTGTCTTTCTCTGTCTCTGTCAAAAGCAATAAAATAAATCTTAAAAAAATAATTCTGGGGACCTTCAGAAACACAAGTTGAAACCCAGAAAGAGAAGCAAGAAAGTGGATGCTCCACACTACTGGGAATGTTAACAGGAAGAATTCAACGTATTACTTGTCTTTCTCTTACCCAAGGACTTCTATCACTCTAATCTTTGAAGCAGTGTGCATCTCCAGTGTAGGCATGGCACAACCCACAAACCTTCACAAGTGCATGTGTCTTTTGTTTCAAAGGGCAAAGGACAAGGGGTTTGTTAGGTTCTCCTTGGGGCCTGAATGGGGTTAGGGACAAGAGTGGATGCTTAGGGTTATAGATCACTCTGTGCAGCGCTAAGAACCAGACAATAAGTTAACAGAGATCCGTTGTTTGTTAAATTTATTTGTTAGTGTGTTTATGAAAATTAGAGCTCAGGGGAGGGACTATTCTTGCAGGTATGAGGGAAGTACTGAACAGGACATCCTCTACCTAGTTGGGCTTCCCAGGAGCACATCAGAGACAGGGTATCAGGACTGTGAAAGACCATGGACTGTGAATCCAGGATCACACTATTTTCTTAGGATCAAACTAGTGTTGAGTTATAGAAGTGTTTGGCATGAGGATACTCACTGATACAAATTTTCCCCTCTATGTTATGCTTCTTGAAGCATTGGCTTCAATATCAAGATTGAACTTGAAAAAAGCAATGAAAGAGTAAGATATCTTTGATAGATACATAACAGATGACTCTGATTCAAGGTTCTTTACCAACCTTCAAGCGCTCTTATACACACACATATATGAGGACTGTCTGGAAAGTATCCAGCCATGTAACCATTCTTATTATAATGACAATGGCTGGAATTTTTTCTGGACAACTCTTGTACATCTTGTATCACTCACTCACTCACTCACTCACACACACACACACACACACACACACACACGGCCCAGGAGAGAAGCATTTATGTCCCTATCTTTTAAAATACATATGCTAAAACATAAACCACTACAAACTCTCAATAAATAATTGTTCACTCAGGTTTCAGGTTTTGTGTTAGTCATCACCAGAACAAAAGCTCATTGGTTCTAGATTGAGAAGAAATCAGAGCTAATCATGGCCTTTGCATTTATGACTCTCATTTCCTTCAACTCTTTCTTCAGAGGCCACTTTTTTGGTAAAGCCTTCTCTGAGCATATTTTAAATGAATCACCTGGTACCCCAATTGTCACCCCAACTCCTGCACTGCCTATTTGCCTTTCCTGTTTCATTTTTCCCCACAGAACTTATCAACACCTGAAATA
This sequence comes from Craseonycteris thonglongyai, assembly GCA_004027555.1. Lineage (NCBI taxonomy): Eukaryota > Metazoa > Chordata > Mammalia > Chiroptera > Craseonycteridae > Craseonycteris > Craseonycteris thonglongyai. Next base: position 8,733 of record PVKE010015812.1, read on the forward strand.
GTACAGATTTTACTTTTTTAGTTTTTCATATTCTCCATTAAAAACATCCACAACAGTGAGAATTATTGCCTACTTTGTTCACTGCTATATCCCTAGAACATAAAACAGGGCTTAACATAACAGAAGCTACCAGAGTGAATATTTACTGAATGAATGAATCAATGGGGTTTATTGTTCTGGCACTATGTAGCAATCTTTTACTTTTTCCAACTAAAAAAACACAAACCACCTGTGAAAATAGCATAAACCTCTAAAATATTGAGGAACGTGATGAAAGAAGGCAAGTAGACTGGAATATATTGGATTAGTAGTTAGAAATCTTCATTTTCATCTTATTTAAGTTACAACCAATGATTTTAGGAAAGTCATTTTACTTCTCTAACATTTTAAACTCAGCCAGTTCTATACCATTTTCTAAAATTCATTGGTGTAACAATGGTTAATAACATAAATTTCAAGTATGAAGCTTTACAATGCATTGTCTGTATACTCCATTGAGTGCTTACCACCCAAAGTCTAATCTTCTTCATACCTTATATTTGACTTCCGTAACCCTCTTCATCCTCCACCCACTCTCCTTCCCTTCTGGTAACCACTATTCTGTTGTTTGTGTCTATGAGTTTGTTTGTTTTGTTTTTGGTGGGGTTTTGTTTGTTTGTTTGTTTGTTTTTTATTCTATATGAGTGAAATCATATGGTTCTTATCCTTTTCCATTTGACTTATTTCATTGAGCATAATACTCTCAAGATCCATCTGTTGTCACAAATGACAATATTTCATCTTTTATATGGCTGAGTGGTATTCATTGTATCTATGTACCACATCTTTATCCAGTCATCTGACAAAGGACACTTAGGTTGTTTCCATGTCTTGGCCACTGTGAATAGTGCTGCAATGAACATATATCTTCATGAATAAGAGTTTTCAAATATTTGGGGCAGCTATTCAAAAGAGGGAGTTCCCTGGTAACTATTCTTAATTTTTTGAGGCACTTCTATACTGTTTTCCATAGTGGTTGCACCAATTTACATTCCCACCAGCAGTATGCAAGGGTACTCTTTCCTCCACACTCTAATACTTGTTATTTCTTGTCTTATAGATAATAGCCAGTCTAACAGGTGTGAGGTGGCATCTTATTGCAGTTTTGATTTTCGTTTCCTTTATAACCAGTAATGTTGAGCATCTTTTTGTATATTTGCTGCCATCTGTATGTCTTCCTTGATAAAGTATCTATTCAAGTCCTCTGCACATTTTTCAATTGGATTATTATTATTATTTTGTTGTTGTTGTTGAGTTGCACTAGTTCTTTATTATTTTGGATAATAGCCCCTTATTTGGGGTACTGTTTAAAAATATCTTCTTCCATGTGGTTGGTTACCTTTTTGTTTTATTGATGGTTTCGTTTGCTGTGCAGAAGCTTTTTAGTTTGATGTAGTCCCATTCATTTATTTTTGCTTTTACTTTTCTTGCCATTCGGATCAAGTTGACAAAAGCCCTTCTGAGACCAAGGTCTATGAGTTTAGTGTTTATGCTTTCTTCTATGTATTTTATTGTTTTAGGTCTTATGTTCAAGTCTTTAAATAATTTTGAGTTAATTTTGTGTATAGTGTCAGACAATGGCCTTGTTTCATTCTTTTGCATGTGACTTTCAAATTTTCCCATCACCATTTATTGAAGAGGCTCTCCTTCCTCTAGTTTATATATTTGATTCCTTTGTCAAAAAATAGTTGTCCAAATACGTATGGGTATATTTCTGGCTCTCAATTCCATTGGTCCATGTGTCTGTTTTTCTGCTACCAATACCATACTGTTTTGATGTACAGTGTAGGCTGAAGCCAGGGAGTGTGATATCTCTGGCTTTCTTCCAAGTCTATACTTAAAGAGAATATATTTTAAGAGAAACAAAAAACCAAAAACAAGTATATACCATTTTGCAAAGTGAATATGCTCCAAACCAGAGGAAAGATATTATCTGTAGTTTATATAATCATGTTATATAATAATATTATAATTTATCTTCCAAAAATGTTGGTTTAAATTGTTTAATTTTATAAAATTGATCAAAACTTTAAATCTAACAAAACCTGATATAAATTATTTTTAAGTTAAAAAAGAAAACATGTGTAACCATCTTTGCATATCATTTTTTAAAAGATTTGTTTTATTGTATTTTGACAGAGACAGAGAGAGACAGAGAGAAGGGGGAGGGCCCAGAGAAGTCTCCATAGTTGTGCATCATCAGTCTTCAACATGGTTTTGTTCCACACAGGTGGGCGGGGGCTGCACAGGGCAGGAACTGGGCTGGGGGCCTCCTGCATGGGAGGCATGCCCCCTCAAGCTGGGGGCGAAACTGGGGGCAAGAACCCAAAAATAGGGGCCTCCCAGATGGTAAGTACACCCAAGTTCAGCATATGGGTCCACATAGGCCGGGGCTGGGATTCGATCCTCAGTCTCCAGGGCTGCAAAGCAAGTGCTTAACCCGTTGAGCCTCCCCGGCTTCCCCTGCATATCTCTTTACAGGTTCCAGCTTTCACTGTTCTGAGTTTTTGAAATATTAAAATAGCCTGTAATTAAAAAATTGCTTTTATCATAGATCATTAGTGTTTTAATTCTTTTTTTAATCTTAGATGCGATAGACTGCATTTTTTGCTTTAACATTATTCATTTATTAATTCTCACTCTCCACACATTCTGGCTATTCAAAAAAATTTAATATATACTATGTTCATATTTTACAATATAAACTCAGAAATGTTTTGCAGTTTATTAAGAATATTTTAATTTATAGGTTTATTCTCTATAAGTTTATCAAGAATACTTTAATTAACAGGTTGTTCTATATAAGTAACTCAGTTAACCTACAAATGAGAAAGTAAACAACATCTTTAGGTCTCTGTGTTCACACATGTATTTACATTCCAAAAGTTCACAGGCTTAAGGCTGGGCTCTGCTGGGAGGCAGAGAGGCTGGCCTCTCTTTCTATATGGCCATTCATCTTTAATGAGGCCAAATGAGCTTCTTCATGCAACCATAGCAGTGGTCTAAGAGTTGGATGAGTGGCAAGGCCGTAGCACAAGTACCTGGATATGGTTGGCAGACTGTAAAAACTTGAACATATATGCTCCATTAAGTGTTGCTTATCTTCACATTTTTCCTAAGGTATTTAGCCAAATACCTAGATTCAATGATGCAGATACTTTTAGTTATCATTATTATTATTATTATTATGGCTTGACAGTTAAAGATATTTGCGGCACTTCAGTAAATCAGGCTATTTGGTGATTTAAAGGCAAAAACCTATACCAAGCATCTGTTTGTATCAGGTTGGCTGATGCCCTACTGGTCAAAGCTGACACATGGCCAAATCTACAGTCAACTTGGAAGGGAACCCACAAGGGCATGGATGCTGGAAAGAATGATGTATGGCATTAATCTGACAATCTACCACAAGATCTTTAAAAGTTGCAATACATAATTATCTGAAATAATTATTAAAATTGAAGCATATTTTGCCAATTAAATATATCATCAACCTCAATGCATAGATCTTATTTGACACATTTAGTATTTGCATTTAATTATATTATTTCCATTTATCATCAATATTATTTTGTGTTTCATTGAATTTATAGATTTTCTTTTAAATAGCATTGCTTTTCCTTTTCTTAGGTTACTTTGCTTCAGGATTTCATTAAGTGTAAGCAACTAATACAACAATATTATCATACCAATTGCATGGTGAGTCAAACGTTTTAGTACTTAAAAAATTTTTTTTTAAAGATTTATTTTTATTGTTTTTGACAGAGAGAGAGAGAGAGAGATACAGAGACAGAGACAGAGAGAAAGGGGAGGGAGGGCCCAGGACAGTCTCCATAGTTGTATATCATTGGTTTTTCCACATAGTTTAATTCCACAGGTGGGCAGGAACTGGGCCGGGGTCTCGCCCCAGTGAGAACTGAACTGGGGGCACTCCCCAGTTCAGCATGTGGGTCCGCACGGGCCGGGGCCGAGATTCGATCCTTGATCCCCAGGGCTGCAAAGTGAGTGCTTAGCCCACTGAGCCATCCCAGCTTCCCCCCCAATTTTTTTTTAGTAAAGAAAGTTAAGCATGTTAAGGGAATAAGGAAAGCTTACTATTTTAATCTATTTTTATGGACAAGGTCCTAATTTTAAAATACTATGTCAAAAAAAACAAACAAAAATCCCGCATATGTCACATCTATAGATTGAGTCTAAGAGCTATCAGTTTGTAAACTTTGGTTCTAAATAAAAGTAAATGCTAAAGTTAGTATTATGCTAAAATTAGCATTTTAGCATAATAAAACCAATTTGGTCCAGATAGGTCTTACAAGATTTTAAAATACTAATGTTTTCCACCATCTGTCACTTTAAAAATGATAGTCTCAATATTTAACCTGAAAAAAAGAACACCATATAGCAGATTCTTACAAGATTATATGTTATATAATTAGTGATAAGCATATTTATTAGTGATAAGCATAAATTTGGTTTAATTTAGTTATACAGTTAAAATACTATTCAAGAAAACTTTAACGCAGATCTTTTAGCCAAAATAATTACTCTATTTCTTGGGTCCTGGAGGCTGAGGCAATGAGACTAAATAATTTTCTGATGTTATATAGTGTGGACGAAAAAAGAGGATTTATGGAAAGTAACCTCACATGGTGATCTGATCATAAATTCCGAACTGGGCAGCTCATAGTGGGTAGTCATGCCCCAGGCCTATTACTTCTTAGTTGAAAGGTTTCAAGCCAGTGCTGTCCATTGTTCTCATGCATCTAGGTTATTGGTTCCCAAGTGATGGTATGCATAGCCTGGAAGGTACATGCTGAGCTGTCCAGCATTATTCGAAAGTTAATCAGTAACAGTATTTAACTGTTTTTGAATACCATAGGGTTAAATCTGTGGTTTATATGGTACTTTTAGTGTAGTAATTTTTCTTTGCTAACTTATTACCTCATTTTCACTACTTTACATTAAGATAGACACTGAACAAAAGTGTCAGTATTTAAAAACAGCTGCTTTAAAAACAAGGGGTTGGGGGGAAGCCGGGATGGCTCAGTGGGTTAAGAGCTCACTTTGCAGCCCCAGGGACCGAGAATTGAATCCTGGCCCTGGCTCGTGCGGACCCATATGCTGAACTGGGGAGTGCCCTCAGTTCAGTTCTTACTGGGGTGAGACCCCAGCCCAGTTCCTGCCCTGTGCAGCCCTAAGCCCACCTGTGGAATGAAACTATGTGGAAAAACCAATGATGTGCAACTATGGAGACTGTTCTGGGCCCTCTCCCCTTCTCTCTGTCTCTGTATCTCTTTCTCTCTGTCAAAAGCAATAAAAACAACCAACAAAACAAAACAAAACAAAAACAAAAACAAAAAAAACAAGAAGTTGGGGAAGCCAAGATGGCTCAGTGGGTTAAGCGCTCACTTTGCAGCGCTGGGGACCGAGAATCAAATCCCTGCCCCGGCCCGTGTGGACTCATATGCTGTCTCTCTCTATCTCTGTATCTCTCTCTCTCTCTCTCTCTCTGTCAAAAACAATAAAAAAATAATAAATAAATAAATAAATAAATAAATAAATAAATAAAAACAAGGGGTACAATTTATAGAAATGGGTTTAAAAGGGGATCCATAAGCTTAAAAAGGTTGGGGACCACTGATCTAGGTTAGTACACCTTTGAAATGCCAGAAGTAATACACTTTGAAGGGGATATTAACCCTAAAGAGAGCACATAATCTTAACTATCCTATAATCTAATTTCCACCTTGCTTTCTCCTACCTCTAGGTTCCCTCAATTTCAAATTCGTCAAAAGATGCTTCAAAACTGTTATTCCCTGGAACATTTGAGATCTTGCCCCCTGTCAAATGTCACCAGTTTGGCTCAAACAAACTCTTAGAAAAATTCTTTGCAAGATTGGACATTTTTTACACTGACATTAGTAAGAGTTTTTATCATCAATTACCACACTTTACTATACTCATCTTTTTACTTATCTCTAGACTACACTGTCAATCCTTTGTCACTGCATCAGTCAGTTCTGAATGATAACAGGAATAGCAGCAATCAATATTTATTGAGTACTCATACTACCTTCTACAGCTGAACTCATTTAACTTTCACAATATGCTTATGCTGTAGATACTATCATTAAACCTATTTTACTGTGAGATACATAAGTTATTTCTTTAAGATTCTGTTCTTGGGATTGAAATTACTGCAAAATGTTGTAACTATTTTTTCACATTTTATTTATAAATTTTAAAATAATATTTATTTTTAGACTAGTTTTAATTTAAATAAAAATTGCAAAGAGAATACAGAGTTCGCATACATTCTACACTCAGGTGTCTTTGGCAAAATTATTGAATCAATATTGAGTCAGTATTTTGTTCAAATTTTTTTAGTTTTTACCAGATGTTCTTTTTCTGTTTCAGGATCCTATCTAGGATGATACAGTACTTTTAGTTTTCATGTCCCTTTAAGTTCCTCTTGGCTATGACAGTTTCTCAGACTTTTCTTGCTTTTGATAACCATGACAGATTTGAGGAGTACTATTAATGGATATGTTGGGGAGCTCAACAGGTTGAGCGTTTGCCTTGCAACTGCAAGGTCAGGGGATCAAATCCCAGCCCCAGCCCCTGTGAACCCACATGCAGGACTGCGGCACAACTGGTAATCACCAGGATGGTGGTGAAGGTTCTCACCTCCCATGACGGAGACTCTCAGTTCAGTTTCACCCCTCACAGCCCCACATTCATCTGTGTGGAATGAAACTATGTCACCACTAATGATGTACAACTATGGAGTCAGCTCTGGGCTCTCCCTCCTTCTCTCTGTCTCTCTCTCTTTGTCTTTGTCTCTGTCTCTCACCTTCTCAAACAAACAAACAAAAAAAAGACAAACATTCTGAAAAAAAATTTGATATTTTGTAAAATGTCCCTCATATGATCAGATTAGGGTTATGGGTTGGGGGAGAAAGACCACAGAGGAAAAGTGCCATTTTCATCAAGAGGAAAAGTACCGTACATACTAATGAACATTAAAAAAAAAATCATTGTTGATGTTAACATTGGTCACCTGGCTAAGGTACAGTTTGTTATATTTATCCAATATAAAGCTACTCTTTTTCTGTCCTTTCCATATTATACTCTTTGGAAAAAAGTCACTATGTGCAGGCCTTACTTAAGGAATGGGGTGTTACACTCCACTTCCCTGAGGGTGGAGTATCTACATAATTATTTGGAATTCCTCTACAAGGAATATTTAGCACTTCTTCCTCATTTATTAATTTATTCAATCATTTATTTATACAGTATGGACCCATGAATATTTATTTTACACTTTGGGTTACAATACAATACTACTTTATTTTTTGCTCCAAGTGTTTCAGCTTTGGGCACTGAGAGCTCTTCCAGTTGTCTCCTATGTCTCTTTGCTGTACCCATAACAATTCTTTTTTTTCTTTACTCTCTGGTACTAAAAGATGTTCCAGGGTCATCTTAAACATTTCCTTTCTCAGTCCTAGAAACAGTGATGTTTCCAAGGAACCCTGGTTACTTTTATTGAAGACTAGTACTAGAAACTAAATCTGGGTTCTAAGTATACTTGTTGTTAATGCTTCCAAGTCCTCTCAGCTGACAGAGTAACAACATATATGTGCATATACTTGTGTGAGTATATATACTTATCTATAACTATATCTGTATGTAACAATCTCTATCTGTATTAAGCTAAACATGAGTTTAATTGGTGTCTCTAACTCTAATCCATTACCACATGGATCACTCTAGCCTTCTCTCCTTGCTTACCTACAAACTTCCACTCCAACAGTGAGAAACCTGGCTCACACCATTTGTCATCCATTTACTTTTAATTGTTCAGTCCCAGTATAGACTTATAGCAATATTAGAATTATTGGATTGTACCCCTGTGGGAAGCAACTTTATCAACTAGAGTGCATTGCTTAGGTGCAGCTCCTTTTGCCTTTAGTCTTATAAACTCTACTCATTTCCAAATTTACTTAGGTCAGCAAGTTTCTTAAAAAGTTAAAAATTGGATAGCTTGATTTATGTTGTTAGTTCTGTGTGGTCTGTAAGGCACTTAACTTTTTTATATATAAAATCATTTTAATTATAATATCCTCTCCCTTGGTTTTTGTAGATAACTGTATTGTATTTGTATTCAATTCTCAACAAAGAACTCAAAAATTTTGAAGACACTATGGAATGCTTGCATTTGATTTTGTTCTGTCAAGATGGTACAAGATTGTGGTTAGATACCCTGTTTCCCCGAAAATAAGACAGTGTCTTATACCCTGTTTCCCTGAAAATAAGACAGTGTCTTACCCTGTTTCCCCGAAAATAAGACAGTGTCTTATATTAATTTTTGCTCCCAAAGATGCGCTAGGTCTTATTTTCGGGGGGGATGCCTTATACGTATTTCAGCGAGAGGCAAAACTGTACGTAGGTCTTATTTTCGGGGGATGTCTTACTTTCGGGGAAACACGGTAGCTGTCACTCCAGGTAAGTGGACATGTAAATCTCCTTCCCTTTGCACAAACAGATTAGGTAGGTTTGGTTTTTGTCAGTCAGTGGTGTTTGAAAACCACTTGTGAACTGAGTACTAGACTGTTAATCTCTATGCCGGATAATTGGGCTCCAGAAAGAGTAAATTCTAGGGCTCCAGCTCTGGTGTGTTTGGACATTTCATCAATGCAAATAAACATATTACTCTTCCAAGTAGAATATGGAGGAGATGTAAGTGCTGCTGCTGACCTAAATTTGTCATCACTGGTCTAGGATTTTTCTATGTGACAGGCGCCCCCTAGTGAACAGTGAGACTTAAGTTAGTCTCCCCTATAAAAGAGAGGCTGGGGAACTATCTGAAGCTGTTTTAACAATTTCACATTTATTAAACAAGTAAAGATGCTGAAATTTTATGCACGTGAATGGGGAAGAGGAGGAGGATACATTTTCCATGAAAAGCACCCAGGACTTCACACTATAGAAGTAGTAATCAATTTTGTAAATAAAGTTCCAACTAATCAGAACTTTGCTATATTATCAAACTACATGACTGGATCATTGATCTTTCTCCTTTCTCCTGAGGATTTGACTAGATTTTTTTTTTAATGTAGCTACTAGAATCTGACTGATATGTACATAACTTGGGAGTTGAAACTTGAGAAACCATAATTTCAATCCAAAAAATTTTAATCTGGTAAATATATTTGATAAATTATGTTTTATTTGGTAAATTTCAAGAACAGAACATTTAAAGAAGACTGGTTGCTTGAATGGTACAATAAATTAGTTACTTTTAATTACCTCTTCATTTTCTAAAGCTCTTGCCACTTATAGTAGTCTTTATTGTGTTCTAAAATACATATAATTTTGATATCATCACAAATTATTATAGTACCAGGTTAGGTCCTCAAGAACCCAAAGTAATTCTTATCCTCGAGGGTGCTTCCAATATAAAATAAAGTAAAAAAATATATAACTGGGTCAATTAGAAAATAAATCAAATAAATATGATAAAAGATAGTATTCACATTATTTTGACAGTGTCAAAGAGCATAAGAAATCACACACTTGACTCATTGGCTTTAAATGGAGCATCCTAAACCAACAATTGGAGAAAAGGTAAAACAAAAGGTAGGTGACATGTTTAAATAACAAGTAGTTGAAAAGGTTATTGGACTATTCCCAAAGGTCTTATTTGATGTCAGAAATGATCAAACTATGAACTGTATGTAGTGAATTTTTGCTACTTTTCAGGGGTTCCGTTTTCAGATTATCTTGTTGCCTCCCATTTTATTAATCTAAACCATTTTTCAACTTAAAATTTTTTTCTTATTTTGCTTAGATTATCCTTTGTCTCCTGAGCAATTACCGGTATCCTTTCAGATTCACCTCATTTCCTCCAAGTCCAAGCAGACTTCTCTAAAACCTCTCTTCATCCTCCAATGTCTCTGAACTCCTAATGGCCTAATTTAGCACAATTATCTCTCTGATTGTACCAGGTATATAAAAAAGGCTCTAGAGAACATGTTCAAGCATTCTTTCAGATTACAGTTGACCCTTGACAACACCAGGGATTGAGGGGTGGGGGGAATTGTTAGGGGCGCAGACCACCCATGCAGTCGAAATCTGTGCATTAATTTACTATCACCCGTCTGCATATGCAGATTCCCATCACCAATGGGAAATACGTGTCTGTTAATTTTTTAATGAGTAGACCCTCCAAGTCCATTTTCATCACTACAGCTTCACTAATTAAGAAGGCTAACTTGTGCATTTCCTCTGTCGTGGTGACAATAAATAGTTTGTGGGGGTGAAAAGAGAACCCAAGGGAAATCTAAGTGAATGACAGGTAAGGACCAAGGCACCTGGCCTACCTCATCCTTGCCCACAAAACGCCTATTCTTCCCTGTCGTGTTTCCTAAGACGTATCCGGGGCGGATGCGAGGTCACCCGTGGGAAGGCGATGTACTCCTCCGCAGCGCCTGGTGTTGGCGAGAGAGGCGTGGAAGGAGCACAGGGAGGCTCATGGGGGAGGGTGGTAACCGTGGGGGACAGAGGGTGCGGTGCGGCGCGCGCCTGCGCGGACCTGGCTCCCGCCGCCCCGCGAGCGCAGCACCCCTGAGCAGGAGTCTAAGCGCGCGGGCGGGAGGAGGGGCGCCCCGGGTCCTCCGCCCCGCGCGCACCCACGTGACTGCAGCCGAGGAGACTGGAGCGGCGGCGGCGAGAGGTGGCAGAGTGGTGCAGCGCTCGGCGCTCACGGCAGGAGCTCCTCTTCCTCCTCTGGGGAGCCTTGACTGTCCCTTCTTCTCCACCCGGCTCGTCGCCGCCACCGCATCCACGCCAGCGCGGCGCCCCGAGCAGGAGGAGAAGACGCAGCTGGGCCGCCGCCGTTAGAACATCCCGCTTTCTCCCCCCTGCTCTCGCTAACCGCCGCGATGGGGCTCCTGGACTCGGAGTCGGGCAGTGTCCTGAACATGGTGTCCACGGCGATCAACGACACGGTGGAGTTCTACCGCTGGACCTGGACCATCACAGGTAAAGCCGCTCGCTGGCTTTTCCATCCTCGCCCGACCCCGCGGGAGACGCCAGTCCCCGGCTTCGGAGCGCCCCGGCCCGGTCCCTAGAGCCCCCGGCCCACTGTGGCTGTTGGGGTGCTGCGGATCAGAGGAGGTGCCGGGGCGCGGGGACCACTGTCGGGCGCTGGTTAGTCTGATCCGAACGTTAAGGCCTCCCCCTCCCCCCGACGCTCGCACGGCTTTCCTCTTTGCTTCCACCATCTCTCATCAGCTTCTCGGCGGATGCAGGAGCTGACATATCAGATGGAGCCTGTGCTGCTGAGAGTTCATCGCAGGCACCGCCCCACCCTATATTCCCACACCTCCTTATTTCATCTGACAGTTCTAATTCATGCAGAGGATGGGTTTTAACATTTAGTAATATTCCGCATGGAGAGATGGCTGGGACAGTGTGTGTGTGTGTGGGGGGGGGGGGGCTCCGGTGGTAGTTGTCATTTTGCTTCTCTGGCCTCCTAGTTGCATTGACACAACCTGCTAACCTGCTAATATTTTGTTTAGCTCATCCATCTACAGTATAATTTGGATGAAAGTCAAATGCCACTGTTTGGCACCTTGAACTTTGAAGAATGTTAGTTTGTGGGGCTTTTTCAACAGCAAACATGTTTGAAGTGATTGTCTGTAATGGCTTTGCGCAGTGTAGTCACGGGGAGGGGGAGGCTAAAACACCGAGAAATAAATAAGTCTTTAGGCAGGGGGTCTCTACAGCAGCACCTAGAGGCTGCCCCAGAAGCCTACATATACACAGTATTTTTTTTTAATCGGCAAACTTTTCCCTTTAGCTGTTGCAGTTCATTTGACAGGGCTGTCAGTTGGTAGATATATCCAGCCCTCCCAGCAGAAGCTGTTGTGATGCTAGTTTTACATTTTACGATTATTTTCTTCAGTTGCTTTTGGTTGCAAGGTATTTAAAAGTTTTTGAAATAAAAATTAGGTCAACAGAATTTTAGAAATGATGTTATGATTAACATTTTTTAGTCCTTTCGCAGCATTGCACTGCATCCCAGCAGAGGAAGAAATTAGTGTTCCAGTTTTGAGCCTGTCTTCCTTCCCTAGAAATGAAAATATATTTCTGTAGTTTTTGTGTTTGTTGTTAAAATAAATGGAGTAATGGTTACAACATGAATACAGTACAGTGCATGGGATATATGTTGTAAAGACGATGTTGCTGGAATTATTTCTAGTTAAGACAAAATGATTCTTTGACATTGATGTGACTTTAACTTCTTTAGAATAATGTGTTCTTTTTCAGAAGCTCTCAAGTTTGATACTGAGCAGTAAGCTATTTAATTAGCCGTTGCATTGAAAATGGTTAAAAGTATAATAGTTTTTAATAGATTTTTACCTTTTTAAGTTTTTTCTTCTGTGTACTGTTACACTGAATTTATGCTATACCTACAAAGGCTGAGAATGATGTACCCTTCCCTTCATCTCTGAAGTGATTTTGGTTTATTCAAACATTGCATCAGGGTTTCCCATTACACAGTTGTGCAGAGCTAAACATCACACAGGCTCTTTGGCAGGTAATTGCACTTTGCATACTTAAGAGTTCAAACATTGTCAAAGTCCTCCAATCTCCATATAGTCAGAGCCACACCCAGGAGTCCTCATTTTTGTCTGTCATTCCCTTCCTAACTCAGCTTTCCCACCTCTTGAGCCTTGGAGAATTGAGAGCAAAGCATTGAGAGCAAAGCTAGATGTAATGGTTAATTCCCTTCTAATGATCTTTGTGTAAAATACACCACAAATGAAATAGGACATTTGTGTGGTTGCCTCATGTGAAAGCTTGCTACTCACCTATGAAGGCATATAAAATAATATAAAAATGTGGGCCAAGCCTGAGAAGTGAGAGTAGCTACCACCGTGACCTCTTACTAGCAAGTCAGAGGGAAGGTATTCACCTATACTCTGGCTATCCACTTACGAAACCTGAGACTGCTTCCTTGTTCTCTGTAATGAGCTAGCTACCTAGTGTAGGTAGATGGTGTTTCTTAACTAACATAGAGGCTTAGTGGGATATAGTCTGTTCTTTTTCATATTCAGGCAGAACAGACCTGAAGCCTTGCCCCGCCCCCCCACCGTCCCTTTCCATGCTCTCCAGGTACCTTTTCTTTGATTCACTCACACTGCTCCTGTTTTAAGAGGATCTCTTCTCACTAGAATTTCATGAAAATCTGGGTGAAGGAGTTTCAAAGTAGAAAAGTAGCTTATTAGGTGAAGTGGAAGAAAAAGTTGATGAGTCAGATGTTTGCAAAGAGGGGGGAAATAAAAATGGGCGGAGAGTTAGATGGTCTTGAGAAATAGTGGTGAGTGTCATTGAAAGGATATACATTATTCAGGGAGAGCAATAAATGAGTGAGGTTCTTGCCCTTGAGTGCCTTTATTCCCAGGACTATAGTTATATGCATCTGTCTTTCTGTTTTATTAGTTCATTAAATATTTCTCTCCACTGAGGTTTCTAAGTATAAATAACCTATATCTACTTTGAATTATCATAACAGGAATAGTTACAAATTTGTACAGTATATTTGATGATCCAAGATATTTTTGTCCTAGGAAAAATAGTTTCTGCAAAAATAATCATTTTGAGCTATTGTATCAAATAATGCTATTTAACAAAACATGTCCAAAGTACTGTATAAAAACTGGACTTTTCAATGGCACATCTCTAGCAAATATAGAATGTGGCCCAGAGTGTATTAACACAGAAAGTATTACTTTTACTTTGTATGTTAGAATTAAAATTTTGAAAAGTTGTACTTTTAGTAAAACAACAAAATGGGGATGCCAGGATGGCTCAGCGGGTTGAGTACTTGTCTTGCAGCCCTGGAGTTGGAGGATCGAGTCCTTGCCTGGCCCGTGTGGACCCATATGCTGAAGTGGGGTGTGCCCCCAGTTCAGTTCTCACTGGGGTGAGACCCCAGCCTGGTTCCTGCCCTGCACAGCCCTGCCCTCACCTGTGGAATGAAACTATGTAGAAAACTAATGACGTGCAACTGTGGAAACTGCTCTGGGCCCTCCCCCTTCTCTCTGTCTCTCTCTGTCTCTATATCAAAAACAATACAAATAAATCTTAAAAAAAAGAAAAACAACAAAACATTTTTTCATTTTCTTATATTTTTAGATACTTTGAATAAATTAACCTTGTTTTATATTATATAGGAAAGTATAGACTGATATGGGACTTTGTACCAGGCAGTGGTATAAGAGTAGGTCCTTTATTACTTTAATGTCATTGTGTTTACTTTTTTTCCTTCTATTTTAAAATTGTTGGGGCTGGCATTCTAGACTCAAAGTGAACATCTATCTAATCAACAGAATTTCTATGTAAATTTTTTAAACCATTGAATCTAAATATTCCCCAATCTGTAAGTACCCAAACTATCTACATCATCCATTGAATTCATTGATTATTTTAATAAATGTTAATTAGGAGCCTTTTGTATAACTGAAGTGTAGCACAAAAATGTTCTGGAGAGTTTATAATCAGCATGCCTGCAGAAAGGCTAGATGTCTCTTGAGCCACCATTTTTTCTTTTTGACCCCATATTTTTAAATGGTTGGGGGAGTATGTATGCACATGCACATGTATATATATGTGTGTGGGTGGTTGTCATTGCTTTCTATTCACAGATACAGTACCCCACATTTTGATGAAAAATGTGTGTCTACTTTGGAGTTGAAGGCAGAGCATAAAAGGCCAGCCTAGCTGGGTCTTTAAATTCACTTTGGGGATACCAGGATAGCTCAACAGGTTGAGCACTTGCCTTATAACTGTGAGGTCCGAGGATTGAATCCCAGCCTGGCTGGTGCAACTGTGGTGTAGCTGGTAACCACTGGGATGACTCAGTGGTAAAGGTTCTCGCTGCCCATGCAGGAGGCCCCCAATTTGGTTCCTGCCTCATGTGGCCCCACATCCACTTGTGTGGGGTGAAACCATGTCACAACTAATGATGTACAACTATAGAGACTGCTCTGGGCCCTCCTCTCTTCTCTCTCGCTCTCTCTTTTTGTCTCTCATCCACTCTCAAAACAATAACAAATCACAAACAAACAAACAAACAAACAAATAGATTCACTTTGGAGGGGACAAAAGGGAGAAGGGAATGAGTGGTATAGGAGAAAGAAGGATGATGAGGAAGTATGGAATTTAGGCTTATATAATCATTTACTCCACATGACTTGCTATATGCAGGCACAGTACTGGACTCTGGGGAGAAGACAAGGACACTGCCATTGACTCCATTCAGCTTATGAAGTCTAGAGGGAAATGGCATTGTCTGAGGGCAGTGTGATCTGTCAGTCAGGCTTAGCTGGGGACTAGGGCAGGTCAGAAAAGTCCTTCTCTACTCTTCTCATCTGTACTTCTACCTGTCTTGAGTTGTGCCAAAAATATACAAGCCCTGATTTTGTAATGTTATCTGTTTCATCATGTGAAATCGATGTGGATATTATTGGAGAGCACTTGGATAACTAGACTAAAGAAAAAGGTGTCAAAGACTAAAAATCCATGGAAACTGGGAATGTGCTTAAAGGCCAGTGAGTCATCTATTTTGCTGAATCTGGGGGTTTGTAGGAGGGGATACAACTCAAATAAGCTGGGCTGAAAGCAGGTCTGTCCCCGAGATTGCTGGGCCCCAGAGGGGCATATGCCTTAAACACTGTACAGTATATTTATAATAGTTTCATTATTTGTCACAGTTAACATATAGCTTTTTATTTATGTTACTGTCTAAAATTGGTTTTGTTTGTTTGTTTATTTGTTTGGATTAGCCTGAGAACCCAGTCATAGCTTTTAATGAGAAAAGACATTCCAAGTTCTAGGCAGCTAACTAAAGACAAATAAGTGGAACATTACCAGTTCCTAATATGGGATCCTCCTCTGGTCAGGGTTTTTGATGAGATAAGACTTATCCTTCTTTAGTAACCTACCTGAAGCCTCCAAGAGATCCAAGCCATTTTAGGGTGCTTTTTTTGGTGAGGATAGGGGGCGGGGTGGGGAGTGGTGAGGCATGTTTGGTTGTTGTGTTTTCCTTCCTCGCAGTTTTTTTCTGGTGGTGAACTCCTAGACTTTAATGGCTGATGTTCTGGTCTATTCTCAATAGCATGTAGCAGAAATTCTATCGCAGATGGAATTCCAGGAGGGTAAAAACAAGTCAGATTCTAAAACTGATGTCAGGACACAGTTTTACATTGTTAGATTCTTTGGCTTAGAGAGAAAAGGTTTTACAAATGACACAGATCATTATATTAGACAATACTTTTGTGACCTTAAGAACCACAAGGAAGTTGGTCATCTTTTTAAAATTTAATTTGCTTTATTTTTTTTCCCCTTAAGTCATATGATAATGTCATTAGTGAATGTTTTAATATTGGTAACATACGTGTTATTTTGCATTCGAGTCACTTATTATTTTGAGTCATTTACTTTGATTTAGACATATATTAGCACATAGAGAAGAGTTGTGTAGTAGTATTTGTCTTTTCTCACTCTTTCATTTTCAAGACATTTCTCCTGTTAGCAAATCAAGGTGGTATTGTTTTATTTTCCCTTGGAATGAGACTGTATTTGATTATTTTTTAAATCATGTGAGTTTTGACTTTTAGAAAAGAGGAGGGTGGAAATACATGACCTTTCAAAACCAAATTTCCTTTTTAATCTGGTTACTCAGTAGTATTTCCCTGCCCATAGACCTGCAGTTCTAGCAGACTTGGAAAGCTCACCCCTGAGCAAAATACGTGCTTGTCTAACTTTGTTTCCTATCACACTGTTCCCTTTGCCTTTACTACCCTTTTCCCCATGTACCTCCACAGATGGCCTTTCACCAGAATCCAGTGCAGTTTCCCTTCTTTGTAAAGCTCTTTCTTGACCATGGTACCCTGGAACCTTCATTCTTTCATCTGATCTCATTGCCTTGAGCAATTACTCATGTAAATCTTTGTGCCACTCTTTCTGTGACTCGATTGTCGTGAATGGCTTAAACTGTTATTATTTACCTTTTTCATGGCTTTGTATTTTTCCCCCCACCACTAGAGAGTGGCACAGGTGTTTGTTGGCTTGATATGTAGCAAGAGATGACCACCTTAATCTAGCATAATTTCAAATAGTGATATATTCTGCTTGCTAAATACTAATAACATTTTGGATCACACTAAATTATAGAAAAAAATTAATGATTTTTATCATAACTTAGTCATAAATTCAATTGATGTTGACTAATGACCTTGTAGACATTATGCTAAGTGAAATAAGAGTGTCACAAGAAGACAAATACCGATGATTCCATTTATATGAGGCTCCTAAGGGGTTAGAAAGTAGCAGATCACAAGTTTGACAAACTTGCCTTTGTATTTTGCTTTACAGTCTTTACCAAGAACTTCGTAACAACCCTGGGAGGTAGGCCTGGCAGGCATTATTTTTATCTGTTTAGAAGTTTCTGAGAGTAATAACTTGCAGGTGTACACTGTAGTGGAAATGGGTGTAAACAGGTTTTTTTGTACCCCTATCACACTAGCTAAGCAAGAAAGTAATAATCAGTACTCTGACCTATGTATCTTCTCTTATTTTACCTTATCTTATACTGCTATCTTATCTACATAGTATCACTATTTAGAATACTAAATCTAAACAGTGGTACTATCACCAGAGATAATCTAAAGAAGGACATCTGAAATGCTCAAAGGGATTTGTAAGGGCTGTTGTATGAGATTAAGCTAAAAAGAGATATTTACTTATATAAATTTATTTATTCATGCAATATATATGAATATATAATTTACATATAAAATATAAAAAGTGGTATTTAGCTTGACAAGATGAAGTTGACCTCCATATAATAGAGTAGGCTAGCCCCATAAAAAAAGTATAGTCAAAGTGAGTGATAAAAGTGTTTGCCACATTTCATAATACAAGAACAAAATCTATTGTTACTTTGTGAAATGGTATGAATTCGGGATCAACAGTAGTTTACCCAGTGGATATTCAGCTTATAGAACTATTACCAAGAGAAGATTTTGGCCAAAATTACCATGAATGCACACATCTACACTCTGATTTTATCTTTAGTCTTTTTTTGCCAAAGGAAACAGCATTTCATTTTTCTTAAAGCATTAAGATCATTGACAGCCCTAAGGGGCGGGGTGGGGGGTATTTGGACTCTGAACTCCCAGATTCACATAGGGATGAAGTTTTATGAATGCTTTTTCTGAGAAGTCCCAACAAAATGTGAAAACTGGGTGAAAAGGAAACTACTTATTATTTGCATTCTATCTTGGTTTCCAAGATATGAGGCATTATTCTTCTGTATTGATATTTCATATTTATATTTTAATAAAATATGTAAAAATATATTTAATAAAATATTTTCCCCAAACTTCTTGCCCCATGCCCCTATTGGCATTGTTTCACTTTTCCCTATGACCTGGCTTTTATGAATATGTCATTGTTTTTAAAACTATGAATTTAGTATTATCTGCACATGCTGAAACTCCCAGCTATTTATTAAGCTTCTAGTATAGGACCACTATGGACTATAAAATGCTGTCCTTATCTTATGTAATGTTCATAGCATCCCTATAACATAGGCATTATTTAACCATTCTAGGATGAAGAAATAGACTTAAAAATATACAGCTGGAAAATAACAGAGCTGGGATTGATTCAAGATCTTTCTCCTTCCCACATTAGTGACCTTTTCATATAGCAGTAAAGCCTCCCTATTCATCCTACAAATGTTTTATTGCCCAGTAATGATAGTGAACCTTTATTGAATGTTTACTGAATACCAGGCACTGTGTCCAATTATTATCACATTTAATTCTCATATTCCGTTGGGCTAGGTACTGTTATCCCCATTTTCAATGTAAGTAAACTGATTTTCCTGGATCTTGTCTATGTAGTACTAACCCTCCCAAATTAAATCTTAGATTGATCAGTTTTCAGCTTGAGTCACACATTGATTCGCTCACCTCATCTATATTACTGTCTTTTTTTCCTGTGCAGCCTCTGAATCCACACCTATTTACTTTCTTTCTATGGGAAATTATATTATTTCTCCAACTGTCTACCTTTATCATGATCTCTGTTTAGGTAAAATTGGAACCAAAATTTTTTTTTTCTCTACTTTTTAACTTCTCCCTCCATTCTTTCAGAGTTTTGGGTGACTGTGATACAACTGAGTTACGTAAAACATTTTTTGTTTCTTGCTTCTACCCTGCACCAGAATCTCAGGCCATTTGTTCTCTCATACCTTCAGACACTGCAGCTTACCCTGGCCTTGTTGGTGAAGGTCTCATTTCTTCTTGTCTGCCCATCATACTCCGACCCCTTGGTCATTTTTTAACCTAGGTTCTGCCTGCTCTACCTCTGCATTCTGCAATTGCTGCCTTTTCCTTATATTCATCCAGGTGCTCTACCAAGTTTAAACCGTCATTTTCTTTCCTGAATACATTGGGGGTTAAAGCAGAAATTTTCCCTGTTTATCACCCTGACTCAATCAGAAACTGATCTGACTCTCATTCATCCACCACTTTCAGAATTTGTATTTTATTTCTAGAGTATATCTCCAATTCCCTGTACCATTGTATCAAATTATGTGCCCCTTTCTCTATTTCTGCCTTTTTACCTCACTGATACCCAAGCTGTAACTCAGCCTGAAGAACATATTAAGCACCACATTTTAGGCTAGAACCAAGAAAAGAGGCCTTACAGTGTTATTTATTTATCTCTGTCATCGAGAGGCCTTATAGTGTTATTTACCGTATTTTCCGGCGTATAAGACAACTGGGCGTATAAGACGACCCCCTAATTTTACAGTTAAAACATAGGTTTAGGTCTATATTCGCTGTATAAGACTACTAAAACATAGGTTTAGGCCTATATTCGCTGTATAAGACTACTAAAACATAGGTTTAGGCCTATATTCGCTGTATAAGACTACAGTAGAGGCCTAAACCTATGTTTTAACTGTAAAATTAGGGGGTCGTCTTATACACCCGGTCGTCTTATACACCGGAAAATACGGTATTTATCCCTGTCATCTTTCTCAAACTCTTCTTCACATTTATCTACATTAAAAATTTCTTTTAACAAAAGTTTAAGGCCGATTATATACTAGGCATTGTTATAGAGACATATCAAGGAATCAGAGCTGTGGCCCTGGTCCTCATGACATTACAATAAATGGAGGAAGACATGATTACCTCCTTAAGAAAAAGACCACAGTTTCCCTTTGGGGTCCTTTGAGTGTACAATGTGACATTGAGTAACCATTATTTTTGTGTAATCAGTAAAGGATTTTTAACAATATCACTTGCATATTTGTGATCAGTAGTCAGGTGTAAAAATAATTAAGTTGATTTGCCACTGTTGGTTCTAACTTACTAAAGAAGGATGAATAGTTTTAGCAAATAATGTGTTGTATATACTACCTGATGTCTTGAATATACACTGAAGCTACTCCAGATCTCTAGTTGGTTGTTAAACGTCTACTTTTCTTTTGTTTATGGTAGTTCAAATAAATGTAGATGTTAGAAGAGAAATAAGTGGCTGATTTATTCAGGTAGACTCTAGGAACAAATTAATCAAATTTTTATGACTTGATCATGTATTATATAAGGTAGGCCCACATTTCTGAGCAGACTAGAGCAGTTCTCCTTAGATTTTAATGTATAAATTACTTGCGAATCTTATTAAAATACAGATTCTGGCTTCGTAGATCTGGAGTGAGGCCTGAGATTCTACATTTCCAGCAGACTTACCAGAGATGCTTTTCTGCTGGTGCATGGACTATACTTTGAATAGCAAGTAAATGGACTATTCCTAAATTTTTTTGTTGTTGTTGTTCATCTGCTACTATGTACTGTGGAAAAAGAAGAATTTGAAAATAATCTTTGATATTGATTTAAAAATATATTTAAGAAAACTAAAGGATGCCAGGATAGCTCAGTAGTTGAGTGTTTGCCTCCTAATCACAAGGTTCAGGGTTTGATTCCCAGTCCTGCCTGTTTCAAACCCACATGCTGAACTGCAATGCAACTGGTAACTGCTGGAATGGCACAGCATTGAAGGTTCTTGCCTCCCATGAGGGAGGCCCTTGCTTCAGTTCCCACCCTGTGTGGCCCCACATCCACCTGTGTGGAGTGAAACTATGTCACAAGTAATGATGTACTACTATGGAGACTGTTTGGGGCCCTCTCCATTCTCTCTCTCTCTCACCTTCTCTCAATAAAATAAATCTTAAAAAAAAAAACAAAAAGAAAAAGAAGGAAAAGAAAAACCAAACAATGGCATGCATTTTAATAAAACATTTGGTTGTGTTTTACCCCAACAGGGACTTACATATCTTTTAGAATCATATTGATCAATAACTTTTGCTCATTTTACCTGAATCAACAGGGCAGTTTCAAAATGTCCTAAATGTCTATAGTTACAGTAGCAATAATAATAATAAATTTATTTTCAAGATATTTTGTGACCTTCATTCAGTCTGCTAGTCCTCCCTCAGTCATTTGCTCAGTGCATGCACTTTGCAAGTCTTTGTAACTATAGAGATAAAGAGAATACAGTCCTTGCCCAGTCATGTGTGGGACACAAGCTGACAGTGATGGGACAGGTGCATAGTATGATAGAGGTGATCACAGTGTGCTTTAAAAGTTTTGAAAGAAATATGTGTTTAATACTTTTAAGTACAAAAAGAGTTAATGTAGAAGGAGCTTCCTACAGAGCCTTTCATTTTGAGCCTGACAGCAATTCTTGTGATTTGGATAATCTTATTATTGCTCCCGTCTTACAGAGGAAATTGTGGCTCAGAGAGTTCAGATTCAGTCATTGGGCTACAAAATTACCAATAGAGCTGGAATCCAGTTGTTCTTATATCAGATTCTGTTTCTTGCCCCCATGTCACACTCCCTCTGCTCCATGTGACTTCCCAAGTCCTCACCCAACAAGGATTATGTCTGCTGTAATCTTGTGTTCTTGTTGATACTAGAAATTTGGATATTCTAAAAATTAAAAATTGTATTAATGTTTTTGAGAGAAGATGATGACCAGTTTAGATTAATTGGGGAGGAAGGTTTATAATGACTGGTGAAAATCTTCAGTTCTAAAAAGCTTTGAAGGATACCGGCCTTTCAAAAATAAAAGAGGCCTATTAGAGATTTTTACAGCAGTTGCTTTAATATACATCGTGGTAATTTGTGGTAAGAATTGATTGCAGTTGTTTGTGTATAAGTAGAGGTTTCTAAAGGTTTAGGCTACTTCAAAACTATTGGATGGATTATAAGTATTTTATTATTTATTAAAATCTGGTTTATATTTTCTTTAAAAAGATTTTTTAAAGCCTCTCTTAAATAATTCAAAACTCAGAGTTAGACTTCTTATGTATGTGTATGTACTCTCCTGAAGATATTATAAGATGTGCTGTCTTCTTTTTATGTAAGTTATGAAATGTTCTGTTGTTCCTTCTTTTCAATTTAAACTCTTCCCCTATGATTAATTATTGACAGTGATTTTTCTTTAATTTGGTTTAACTGTTATTCTCTTGGAAGAGAGGAGGATTTAATGGTTGGATAATTGTCAATAATAATGACAATACCAACATTAATTAAGCTCTTATTCTGTCCGACACTGTACATATAGCATCTTATTTCTTCCAACAACCCCTGTTATCCATAGGGTCAGAGAGACTAAATAACGTGTTCAGGTTTATTCAGATGGTAAATAAGGGGAGTCAGGATTCTAATGCTGGTAGTCTGAGATGAGAATCCATGTTCAGAACCTAGGGAACTCCTCTAGATCAAAAAGAAAAGGCCTAAGACATCCAATGGGTTTGACTTTTAATGGGAGAGGGTCTGATTATTCTTGATTTAAAACACATTTGTGTGAAGATTTAGAGTGGAGAGGGAACAGGGTACAGTAGAAGGAAGGACTTTGGGGCATCCATGTATGCTAGGAACATTCATATTTAATCAACATACATCAGCCCTATGAGATATTATTTCCTCATTAAAAAGAAAAGGACCTTTGATTTTCCATCTATATTCCCTGTTGCCTGCCTGATCATTTTGGAAACATCTTACTCTCTTGGTCTTCGTAATGTCATTCATTTTCTCTTTTCTCTTCCTTTCTCCCTGACTGCTTTGGTGCCATTTCTCCCAGACTCCCTGTAAGTCTTCCCCAGGGTTCAGTCCTTGCTCATTTTATTCTCTCATTCTACTCATATGTGCTCTTCTCTTTGTGACCTCCAACTTTGTTGTGATTTTCATTGCCAGTGACTTCTCTATGTGTCTGCCTCCCTGGCAGTGCCCTGCAGCCCAGAGCCTACTGGATACCTCCACCTACGTGTCCTGCAAGTACTTCAAACATAAGATGTTTAAAAATTCACCTGATCATCTCCTTCCAGATCTGCTCTTTGCTTCCTCTATGCTCTTCCTTGGATCATGACTTCGCCATCTGTGCCACCAAACAAGCCAGAAATCTGGGAGGAATCCTGAACTTTTCTTTCACGCTCTCTCTCCTCTTACATCCATTTCAGTCACCACGTTTGTAGATTTTACTCTTGTAACTTTCATATCTACCCATCTTTTCCATCACCAGTGCAGCCCCTAAATCCAGGTTTTCATCATTTTTTGCAATATAGTGGTTTCCAAGTCTGGTTGCCCATCAGAATCACCAGGGGAACTTTGAAATCATAGTGTCTGCCCCACCCACAGAGATTTTGATTCAGTAGATCTGGGGTGGGGCCCATGACCCTCATTTTTAACAAGCAGATGATTCTTATGTGGGCAGCCTAGCAACAGACAGATGTTTGAGAACCACTGACCCAACTGGTTTCCCTGCCCTTCAGTCCATCTCCCAGTGCCTCCACCATGATCTCTTAAAAGCCAAACATGACCCCCTATTTTTAATATCTCTATTACCTACAGAATCAATTTTAGCCTCTTTACTTCCCAGTTATGATCTGACTTATACATCTCCAATAATTATCTACCATCTTTTCTTGTATATATAGTATATTTCAGGCCTGCTTA